>JAYJMB010009873.1:87941-101089 GCA_036873735.1 Pouteria campechiana
CTGCCGCGGCTTTGCCCAGGGAGTTCCCTGCACGTTTATCGCTCATAGCTTCACGCAATAGAAAATTCTCAAGCTTGTGTGTTAAGATCGAGGAGATTTAAATTAAAATGAGAGTAAAAATGTAAATGATGTCTGCATAATAAGAGAAAATGTCGGTCATAAACATTTACGCTTTATAAAAAAAATCAGATCGATAAGAATGAAGAAAATATACAATTGTTTGATGTATATGAGGTAAGTAAAAATTATATATGCATAAGTTGTGCTTGGGTGGAAAAATACGAAAGGATGACTGAAGATATTAATATTAATAAAGTATGATTTTTAAGGACAGTTAAATATCATAAACAGTATAGGGCGATGTTAATAAAATAGAGCAATACGATCAATGCGGTATAGACAGGTGTAATTTAAATCGTATTCTATGTTTACTTTTATTTTATCTTAATTCAAATCGATAAACATTTTGATTGCTTTGTTTTTTATCCATCGGCATCTCAGCATATTCAAAAACAAATGTGTCTTTATATAATTATCGTATTTTTTTCATTATCGCGATGACTTTGTCTTTATTTTATCATACTACTCCATCTTATTATCCTTTATCATATTGTTTCATCCTTTTTAATTCAATCCTCTCTAGCATCTCGTCAAACAGCCACTGGATATTCCTAATATAATACAGCGAAATTTTTCTTGATTGTTGCGCACGTGCGACCATTAAAATTCAGTATCAACCAGCACCTACGGCCTGGTTTTGTATAATTTTCCTGCGGAAAAGCTGGCAGAATCGGAGAACACGCAACGCTTGTGTACGCCTATTTACCAGGCGAGCAAACTCGCGACCGCTTCTTGTTTCGGACGATGAGGACCAGCATGCCAGTGGAAAGATATTTCCATAAAATATTGTTAAAAGCGGAGGAGCAACGATGACTCCCACCACAAGAAAAGTCATGCTGTTGTGCTCGTCACAACGATTTTGCAATTTAATCTAATAAAATTTGAATTTGTGCAGTCCAACCCAATTCACAAAATTGCATTAGAAAAGCCGCGTTTTATATTCGATGAACGATCTCAAAAGAACAGGGCAGCAAAAGGAGATCCATTGCTTGTATCAGCGTTTATCCACCCCCCCACCAAGTAAATTCTGCTGTCGCTTTCAGCATATACATCCGTCGCCCGCGCGAACTCTCCCATTACCAAAATGCACACTCCCTTCGGCCCTGCATCGATTCCACGGACATGGTCCAAAGTCTGATATGCGAGCAATGTCACAAGCTCTTCCTCCAATGAAAAGGACTGGCATCTAAGTTTGCTGTGATCCGGCGAGCAATTGATTCCCGGCATGAGCAATTGTTAAGACATTCCTGCCGACGCTTTTAATTTTTACTTTTTAATATTCGCCTACGATTGAATGCTCAGACCTCACGAAACACACCCCTTTCTTTCGTGATTCACGGTGAATGTTGTTTGCGTCCTGATTCCCGCAAGCGTGAGATTTTCATCTTGCTTGCACTTTTTTTAATTTAAGAACGAATCCGTGCAACCGAACATTCTCTTGATCGTTCTAATGTATATGGAAAAGGTAAGAAGATTATTTTCTTTTCTTTTCTTGCCCACCCCCTTTGATGCAATATCTCTCTTTTCTAACGAAATAGATTTACTTCGTTATCATCTGTAATTTAAATAATTATTTTTGAATCTTTTCGTCCAAAAAAATTACGTATTTTAATTTTAAATAAACTATTTTGCACAATATGGTATATTTGTTCCAAATATCAAAGAATAATTAAATAAGAAATTCATGAAATTTGAACATTAACAAAATCATTTCTCTACGATCTTTTAGGCTTTTATTTGTTGTGATACCCAAAATTTTAATTGAGATAATTTCTCAGATAATAAAAATATGTACGAAAGACAAGTAGGATATTTAATTTGAATCTTACCAAAATGTTATTGTTTATAAAAATAGAAGAGGTACCTAATGTATTTAAGTATATTTAAGAATGATTTATAAATTTATATATTTCATTAAAAAATTGTAAGCATGTCACAATTCCATTTTGTCATGGAAATCGCTAAAATAAATAAAAAGTAAAAATAAAAATATCCTTTCAATGTAACTTAGAAGAAGGCTTTTAAGGCCTTTGAATGTAACTTAAAAAAAGGTAGTCTTTAGGGAACTATAAAGGCCTTTCAATATGACCTAGAAAAATTGTTTTGCAGGGGCTTTTAACGTACACAGTGCCTAGGGGCGAAGAAGGAGAGTTTGACACACTTTTCAAGTTAAGAGTTTAATCGGCATTTCCTACAATCTCACTCAAACGAAGGCCATCTTTCTATCTTGCCTTCTCCCCACACTTGATCATTCAGTGGCAAAATACAGTGGTATGAATCAATTTGCTAATTATTTGCAAATTTAAGCTAAAATATGTAGCTTCTAAGGTTGTGAAGTAAACATCACAAAATTGCAAAACTTGAGGTCACTCAGTTGTTCAACACAATTTCTGAACGGCTAGCTGATACACAATCCAGAGAGAGAGGCCGGCTGGTTGTATTACTCAATTTCAATGGAGACAGCTGAAAAACAGAGAGCATAATTCATTCTGTCTTGGTATCGCTTGCATGAGGCGATTTACCTGCGTATCCTTTGCTCCATGTTAGCTTTACTATTGACATGGATAGCTCTATATGGTACCAAGCTAGCAGTTGTTAATTAAATTAGCAAAAATTGAACTTGGAGAGCTATTAAAGTTTTTTGGTGAGCTTTTGTGTATTGATCTCTTAAATTCCACAATTCTATCATTTTTATTTGATAATTTTATAATTTCCATATTTGATATAAAAAATACGAAAAGTAGTAAATAGTTTTTGTACCATTAATAACTGTCAGTCGATATTCCATTTTCTGATAGAAACTGTTAAAATTTTTCAAAGGATGAAAATGTCCTTTTAATATATCTTCAAAAAGAAATTTTTAAGGGCTTTTAAGGAGCGCATCACCCAAGGAACTGGAGTTAAAGAACGTACCCTTTCTAGTTGGAGGTTTCTATAAGGTTCTTGTATTTCATTAAAACTGTGGACATTTCATCATTTTTGCTCCCTTTAAAATGATTTTTAATTGTTTCATGAGAGAGTATAACAGTGGGGATTTGTTTATTAGTTATTTATAATTTTAAGATAAAATATGCAAATTTTAAAGTTACATGGTAAAAATTGTAAAGTTGCTAAACTTAAAAGGTTAATTTCCAAAAATCCCATATTTCTACTAATTACGTGACTTGTAAGCAGCCATACGACAAGGCCAATCATAAAATAGCAACTAATTTAGAACTTGTATTAGCCTCTCAAAAAGTTTCGTTGAATGAACACAATTTGTGTGCAATTTGTGTTTTGTGACATAACTTGCACAAGAGGTGAAGCTTTTGTTAATAACGGGCCTAGTTTTGAATTCGATCAAATTTCAAGGTTTTGAGTAGTACTCTTGCAGCAAGCGGTGTTTGAGAATGGACTAAGGCTTCAATTGATCACGCGTTGTAGGGGGTTTAAAGCGCTTTTTGAAGACATAAATGAGCTTTTGCAGGGGGGTTAGTTTGGTCACGCGTACCTTCACTACACTTTTTTCTCATAATAAAAACTCATTGTCCACTTTTAGGTATAAGGTACAAATTAGTGCTTCTTCTGAATGCGTTTATGCAACAACACTTTTGCAAAAGTGCTTAAATCTCACAATGCGACCAAACAAAACCTAAAAAAATAATACCAAAACCAAAATGTTATTCAACTGACTCCACAGATATAAGTTTAAGTCTATGTTTGGCCTTACTTTTATCAAGGCTAAAAGTGCTTTCATGTGCCTAAAAGTGTTGCTGTGGATTTTTGGCAGTATTTGGCTAGACATTCTTAAGCACTTCATGTCACCGCAAAAGCTTTAAAACAACATTCTAAGAGAAGTGAAAATTTTTCACTTTTTCATGGGCTTCCAGATTAACAAACATTAAGATAATATTACTCATTTTCCTTTCCTTTAAATTATTTATAATGTATGAATCTTTTTTTCCTATAAAATGAGATTCTTTCTATTTAGTGTATAGGTTAGATTTTATGAAAAAGTTTTAACACTCTTGTATATATGTCAAATTTTATCTTAAATGTATATTAATATTAAAAATCTCAATTTTTACTCCCAAGCTAATGATCTAATTGAAAATATTTTATTATTAGCACTTACATTAAATCTTAAAATTTTTATTTGCATATTATATTAAACTTTCATGAAAATTTTCATGAAATATAATTATTTTATCATAAAATATGTATTAAAATTATGATATTTAAAATATTTAAATAATATTGTTGAGCAGCCAAGCGTGGTGGATAAGGTATGTTTTATCATATGTTCTTCATATGATGTATTCTTCAAATGAGAAAAATATTTTTAAATACTTAAAAGCATGAATCCACAGTTATTAGTCCTTCAAGATGAATTAAAAAATCTCAAGCAAAGACATGAAGTAATTGAATACAATATTCAAAGTATTTTTGAATATTTTGAAGAAGAAAATCCTGAAGCTAGAATGACTATCGCTTTATTCGAAAGGAACCTTAGATATATAAGCAAGCAATCAAGCAAAAGGATGATGAAATAATAACTATGGCCTTATAGCTATGAATCCTCTATAAAAGTCTTTTTTAAATCTTAACAATGCCTGGTAATTGTTTGAAGAAATTAAGATCAAAACAAAAGAAAATTGGGCTATAAAAGGATATCTGACTAATTCAACTAACATGTTGGGTGATGCTAAAGAAGTAATCAAGCAAGTCATTTTCGACGCTATTGTGGGAGTAAAAGATGCTTTGAACAAAATATCTCTTAGAATTATAATAGAAGAAAAAGTCGAAAAGAAACAAGCATCTGCTAAACAATGAGAGCTAGAAGCTCAGATTCAGCTAACAAAATGAGGAGACAAGGTAAAAAGTCAACCAAGGTAGTTTCTACCTCTTTCTCTATCATATCTAGTGATTCTGATAGTGATTAAAACCACCAAAATTTCACATCATATTTAAAAATTATCTCTAAAATTATGGTAATCATTATCCATGCTTTCCCACCGCTGTGGCGCTCTGCGAATGGTAAAGAGATTAGTTTCTCATTATAGGCTTTGATAAACAATGATAAAGCTTAAATCGTAAAGATTAAAAGAAGCTTTGTATATCTTAAGTTAGCAAGATGGTTGAACTAGAAAAAGGTACTGAGAAAGATCAAAGCTAAGGATCATTTAATGTGAGTAGCATTAGAAACTGGCTAAAAAGATCAAAGCCAAGGATCGTTTAATGTGAGTAGCATTAGAAACTGGCTAGAAAGATTAGTTCTCACTCGACCTTCTAAAAGGTTTGTATCTTCTTAACCAAGAAGAGAAGATGGAGATGTCTTTAGAACTCTAAGATATGGGTATCAGGAAGAAGATTATTCGGACCCTATTGAACTTCTCTCAAGAGTTAGAAATGCTAACAAAGATATCCAGGAAACTCTAGAACGAGAAAAGTGGAATAGAGATGATGTACTTTAAGTTCAACAGGAACTCAACAAGAGGCTGAATGAAGTAGAAGAAATCCTTAGGCAAAAAGCTAGAAGAAGGGTAGAATCCTCAAAAAACCTAGATGAATGGCTAAAGTTTTTAGAAGGAGGCTCTAGAACGAGCATAGAACAAGCATATAAGAGATTAGCCACCGAAATGGGAATAGAACCATCAGAAAAATAACTAAATAATCTCCAAAGCTTGAAAAGTCTAGCTTACCAACCGATAGAATCATACAAGCCGGAATATCCTTGGAAAATCCCTTAAAGGTTTATTTTAAAAGATAGAAAAATGGAACCATTATCTCTTTAAGGAACGTATTTAAATATAAACTATCAAAGAGATATATAAATGACCACCGAGGCTTGGGCAAACCAAGCAAGAATCACCTTCCTTGGAGGAAGAGACTGGACTGTAAAAAAGATACATATGTACCTAGCAGTCAGTTTACGAGGAATAACTCAATAATTTTGGGATGAGTTAAGTAGAAGATCTCCCATCAATCAGGTGATTGAAGAAAACACCTAGAATTCAAAAGAAGTAATTCATATTTTTGTTGATATCCTAAAAAAAGAATTCTCTGGAACCACTGTCACAAATGTAGATGGATATCAAAGGCAGAAAGCGAGAGCAGCCTTCGTAAAACTATAGATCTATAAAGATTAGAAATACGCATTAAGCATGTTTTGGGACACACTTCTAGGAAAATAGAGAGTTGTAGCCCAAAGATCCTTAGAATAATATATGCTATCAAATCCAAACATAGCAGATACGTTAGGTTCTAGAACTGAAGTAATAAGACATTGTATCGGATTATACTACATGGAATGAAAGGTTTCCAAAGATGTAGGCAAGATACCAATAATTTCAGAAGAATGCTTTCTGAATGTGCTTCATTTTGTATCTCCTGGTTCTTTGGTGTACTTTCTGAGTAAATACTATGTATCTCGTCAAACTTTGAGCTTTCTAGGATTTCTCCCTTAGGCTGCTCAGTCCTACCATGCTTTTTTGAAGTTGGCCTTGGATTTAAGACCTTCTTCTTTTTTAAAAAAAGTTTTTCTGGACACTGACTTGCATAGTGTCTTAACCCTTTGTAAATCCAACATCTGAGCTCAGGCTTCTTCATTGAAGACGATCTTGTTTCTGCTTGCTTGGATTCTCTTATCTTTAGCTTCCTTTATGGGTAATGTTTCGCTACATGTCCCATTCTTTGACACTTGTTGCAGAAGATAGAATTCATTATTTAATCGTTTGCAAAATCCTGCAATTTTTTAAGTGAGAGAATTAACACTAATATTTTGATAACTATGAATATTTTCGATATCAAAATTATAGTATGCAAGTCTTTGTTGTCATCTAACTAGTTTTTCTTGTCCGATGTTTTTAAGTTTCATATTTCTAAAATGTTTAACATACGATGAATCTGTTCAGACCAAAAATGACTTTTCTGATGCAACAAATAATTCATTGGCCTTGATAGATTGTATTACAGTGAATATTTCTTTTTCATGGATTGGTTAATTGACTGTAGAACCTTTAAAAGTTTCTCCCCAATATTTACTGACTTCTTTATCTTTGGTAGATGTTTTTCTTACCTCCAACACACATCCCCAATATGATTTAGAGGCATCAACTTCCAAGATCAGATAATCTCCTTTTGTGGTAATTTTAGTTCTGGGAGATTTTTCATCCGAAGCTTGATTTTCTTAATTAACTGAGTATCTTCACAACTCCATTCCCAAGAAATTTTTTTCAAAATTTTTCTGTGAAGGACTCTGGTTAAAGCTGCAAGACCTTTGATGAAGAGTCTAGCATAGTTAAGGATTCCTAGAAACCTTTGTAGTTGTTTCCGATCCTCTATTCTATCTGAAAATTTTCTTATAGATTCTGCAATGTGTGGTTATAATTTTTCATGATTCTTTTCAATTTCTAAACCCAAGAAATTTCTTCTTCAAAGAATATATTAGCCACTTGTTCTAGATGGCTAATATGTTCTCCTTGTGTTTTTGAAAACATGAGAACATCATCTATATAAACTATGACAAATTCTTTCATTCCAGCAAATGCTAAATCCATTCGTTGCCAAAATATTCAAAGTGCATTTTTTAAACCAAATGGCATGACTAGCCATTCATATAAACCTTGAGGATAGGAAAATGCAGTTAAATATATGCTATCCTCATGCATCCTAATTTGCCAATACCCTGAAGTAAATCATTTCTAGTCCACTTTTCTTGTTCTAGAGTTTGTTGGATATCTTTCTTAGCATTTCTAATTCTCAAGAGAAGTTTAATAGGGTCTGGATAATCTTCTTCTTGATATCCATATCTTGGGGTTCTGAAGACATCCCCATCTTCTCTTCTTGATTGAGAAGATAAAGACCTTTCAGAAGGTCCAGTGAAAACTGATCTTTCTAGCCATTTTCTAATGCCACTCACATTAAACAATCCTTGGCTTTGATCTTATTTTTTTTTTTACTTTTTCTTGGTTCGGCCATCTTGCTAACCTAAGGTATATAAAGCTTCTTCTAATCTTTACGATTTAAGCTTTATCACTGTTTATCAAAGCCTATAATGAGAAACTAGGCTCTGATACCATTCGAAGAGAGTGCCATAGGGATGGGGAAGCGTGGATAGTGCATTTCATAAGAAGCGAAAAATTTATGCTTTTCTATGGGCTTCTCGCATTGATGAATTTTAAGATAATATTACATGTCTTACTCTCTTTTAAAAAATAATATCATAAATATATAAAATCATATTCCAATATTCAGATATTTTTTGAATTGCCCTATAGTGCTAGCATCTACCACGACTGGTAATATTGGGAAATCTAGTTCCTCTTTTACCAAAAGAGAGATTCCTAACTAGACTAAGTCATACTGAACAAAATGTTTCTTTCTTCTTAAAGCTTCCTATATTTGATTCATTGTAACTAATGAAATCAAAAACTGCCCATTGTCAGTGGCTTGCAATTCAGTGGTTGTTTCGATTTCAAAAATGTGAACTGCTTCTTGTTAAAGAATTCAAATTTTATTATAAACATATAAGATGGTTATAGAGGGCATCTTCCATTCATAGCAATCTCTTGAAGATGAAGTTAATTCTGTGGCTGATTCATGTAGTTCATGAATGCCTTCTACATTTTCTTCTTGTAATGCCACCAGATCTATGGCATTTGATTCCTTATTTGTCATCGTGAAAAGTCCTATATCATGGAATTTTTGTCATATTTGACTTTCATGATCATGATCAAAATCAGATTATGTATCCCATTTTGAAGACGAATCTTCTGAATACTCTAATTTTATCTCAAAGATTTTCTCATTATTTGAGTCAATCTCCTCACCTTATATTAGTTTGAATTCCAATTTCCCATGGGTTTATAACAAGGCCTTTATAGTAGGTTGCCTTATTGTTGCCTTATTCTTCTATACTTGTCTTTGAAGGCTTGTCTTCTTTCGTCCAAGCTCCTAAGTGGTTGAATAAATCTGTCTTCTGGCTTTGCTCTTCCCTTTCTTGGATTAACTGGTTTATGATGATATCGTTTTCATCTTTTGCCCCCTTTAGATGGTTTTGAACAAGCTCCTTCATGGCACGAGGCTTGTTTCTTCATCGGCTCCCATTTGATTGATTCACAGCCATATCTTCCGGCTATCAATTCAAACATATCGCAGCATTCTTCTAACATTATTGATATCTTGCTTACATCCTTAGAAAGTGTTCTTTTCATGCAGTGCAATTTGATATAATTTTTGAACATTTTGAAGAAGAAAATCCTGAAGCTAAACTGACTATCGCTTTATTCGAAAGGAACCTCAAATACATAAAGTGAGCAATCAAGCAAATAGAAGATGAAATAATAGCTATGAATCCTCTATAAAAGTCTTTTTTAGATCTTAACAATGCCTGGTAATTGTTTGAAGAAATTAAGGTCAGAACAAAAGAGACTTAGGGCTATAGAAGGATATCTAACTGATTCAGCTAACGTGCTGGGTTACACTAAAGAAAAAATTAGTTGAATTATTTCTATGCCATTGTGAGAGTAAGAGATGCTTTGAACAAAATATCTCTTAGAATTATAATAAAATAAGAAGTCGAAAAGGAAGAAACACTTGCTAAAGAATGAGAGCTGGAAACTCAAATTCAGCTAGCAGAAATGAGGAGACAAGGTAAAAAGCCAATCAAAGCAATTTCTTCCCCTTTCTCCATCATGTATAGTGATTCTAATAGTGATTAAAATCACACAAATTCTGCATTCTTTTGTCCTTTTTGGTTATTTATATAATAAAAGTATTTTCATTATATTATAGCCAAAACAAATATATAATACTAAAAGTACTTTTAAAAAATATCTTACTTGAAATATTTTTTACTGAAGTTTTATTATAGCAACACTTTTTCAAAAGTACTTAAATTTCATAATGGGGCCAAATGGAGTCGCATTCCGATTGGTGAAAACCACTTTCACCGAATGGAATGCACTTCTAGGGTGTTTGGCTGAAAATCTCAAAGTACTTCGGTGCACCGCAAAGCTAAAATAGCGCATTTTGGGAAAAGCAAAAAATTTATGCTTCTCTATGGGCTTCTTGCATTGATGAATTTTAAGATAATATTATCTATCTTTCTCTCTTTTAAAAAATAATATCTTAAGTATATAAAATCATATTCAAATATTCAGATATGACGTAAATATTATCATCCATTAAAGTTTCAATTACTTTCTAACCAATTATTTTTTTACTTATTTATATTAATATTATTTTTTAAATATTATCTTTTTTATTTTTATTTTTTAATTTGATAATTAATTTTTAATATTGATAATGTGCATAATATTATTTTTTCTTTATATTTGAATATTTATTTTTAAATGATAAGCAATAATTATTTGAAATAAATATAGTATGAATCCTTTTTCTTCACAAAATGAGATTATATTTGTTTAGTTTGTAACTTAGATTTTATGTAAAAATTATATCACAACTTAAATTCTTGTACATATATCAATTTATCATATATGTGTATTAATATTAAAAATATTAAGTATTTTTCTTCTTCAAAGCTAATAATGTATAATAAAAAAAATTTATTATTAGCACTTATTTTAAATCTTAAAATTTGATTTGTATATTATATTATTTGCATAATACCTTTAAAGATAACTGGTAATGAAGTTAAAACATAATTTTTATCATTTTTTATCATTTATATAATAAAATTACTTTCATCATATTATAGTCAAATAACTATATAATATCAAAAGTACTTTTACTTCAAATGCTTTTTACTATAGTTTTGCTATAAAAAAAAAAAAAAACTTAGGATTACATGGAGAGACCAAACATAGCCTAAGACACATTGTGCTCTACAGGTGCTTAGGGCTTAATTACAATACACATGTGTGTAATTTATTTATCTTTTTGCTACAACTCAACATCTATCATTGGATTTTCATCAAATATGAGATTTATAACTAGGATTTCTTTGATCGTCAATGGGTCAAATTATTTTTCATTAAAATTTATTATTTTTTAATAAAATTTTAAGTTTTTTGTTAAAATCAATTAAATTCAATTAAAAAACTCTATGAAACTTTGTGAAACATAAGCTCTATTTAACAAAGTTTAAAAAACTTTAACTAAGTCTCAATATACTTTTATGAAAACTCATTAAAAGCCATTAAAACTCTCTATTTGAAGCCTATTAGATAGTATGAAGTTTAATGAACTCTAAACGAATTCAATAGAAGCCCATTGAACTTAGCAAAAGTCCTTTAAACTTTGTTAAATAATTTAACTTAAACTTGATCAAAGCCTTTCGAAGCCTCTTAAATGTTATTAATGTTGCATAGAATTTAACAGAGTTTAACAAAATTACGATTGAACTCTTTTAAACTCTATTAAACTTTACTAAAGTCTATTAAAAACTTTGTACAATTAATTGATTTTTTATTGAGTTTAGTAGAGCTGATTTTTAAACTTGATTAAACTTGTTTAAAATCCATTAAAGCTCGTTAAACACTTTTGTGTAATTTCATAAGTCCATTAAACTCTTTTTTCAATATTTAAAATACATTTGGACTCCATATTTCACTGGCATATCCATTATATTCTTAATCTTTTTATAAAATAAAAAACAAATTTAAATAAATTCTAAAAATTGTGTATTTTTAAAATTTTGAAAAATATTTTTAAAATTATATTTTATTATACTACACATCAATTATATTTTATTATACTATACACCAGTGAAATAAACTTTCCCTTATGCCGATAAAAAGAGGCCACAAAGTTCTAAGGGACTTTTTGGTAGAATGGAATTGCTTGGAATGAAAAAAAAAAGAAGATATGAGTAATTCAAGAGTAATGCCAAAAATAAAGTATAATAAAGTCAGAATAAATAAGATCTAATAACTAAAAATATCGGGCAATGTTAAAAAAGGTGCAATTCCTTCGTAAAGCGTATGTTAAACGCATCTTAAAAATTCAAATAATTTCATTACAGAGAACAAGCCTTGAAGTTCGAGTACCAAGTGTACTTTATTTGGAGCCCCGTGAAGTCTAGATCTAAGATGGATGGCATTCTTGCAATTCACGGTGCCAGCGGAGATACACATTATCTGTTTGGACATTAAAAGCTGTTGGTTGGCAATCTATGCCAGAGGTAAACAGCTTGGGTTGTCAAGTGAAGGTGCCAAGTCCCTTAAACGTTTACATAAGTTTCATATATTTCATTCAAGTAGAGGACATTTTTATCATTTTAGCTCTTGTTAGAATGACGTTTGATTGTTTCTTGATAGAGTATGAAAGTGGGAATTTATTTATTAGTTATTTATAATTTTATGTCAAAATATGCAAATTTTAAAGTTACATAAAAAAATTGCAAAACTTGTAAGGTCAATTTCCAAAATCCTTGTATTTTTACCTCCTGCTAATAAATCTGACTATATTTGTTTGAATTGCCTTGGATTTGAAAGCAGAGGTCAGCCTTTTTTCAGGCTATCTCAATCAAGTCTTGGTAAAAGTCGGAATCGTGTTCCCCATTAATTGCAAGTCTCAAGAGGATTCATGGCTAGTAAAGGAAATATGAGCTGGGGAATACCCGCTTAATCAAATGTCTTTTTTCCCTCTAAATACCTACACTTCCTCATCTTTTGCCTCTCAACCACGCATTAAATCATGACACAGAAACAAGTCATGTTTACCCAGAGTTAGAGGCTCTCTGCACTCATTGCAACTATCAGGCATACATATTTTCTTATATCGTGTCACTGAGTAGTTAGTCATTCTACGTGTTAAAAGGGAAGCAGAACATTTAGAGCGTGTTTGGTACATGAGAAAAAGATGTTGGAAAAGTTATTTTTTTAATCATTTTCTGCTACCTTTTTTACTTGATTTGAATCATTTGATACATTAACTACTTAAAAATCTTATTTTTTCATTATTATTATATATTTTTTCATAAAAAAATCTATTTATTTTATTTTAAATTATTACCTTCTATCATGTCACATCGTTTTTATTTTTTCTTTATTTTTCTACATTCCCGTTTTTTTTCCCCCTCA
>JAYJMB010009873.1:101189-142615 GCA_036873735.1 Pouteria campechiana
ATTTATGTTTCAAACTAAATAAAAAATAACATACTATTCAATCATTGAAATTATCCATTTATGTTTCAAATTAATTTTAATTATTATTTTTATTTTATACATAAATTTTATATTTTATGAATAATATATATATTATGTAGACGTGTAATCAAATAGCTATAATTCAACAAAGTGGACTTTACTAAAAATTTTTAAATATTTTTATTTTGGACGGACCGTAATGTGAAAGGGGTTGGAGAGTTTAATATTTTTGTAATCCCAGGAGCAACATTGCCTATTTAACTTGAATCTCTATTGGCTAAGGGGTCTTAGGTTTGACTACAGGCAACTTTGGATAATGAAAGAATGTTGTAACTCTAGTAGAATGTCATGGTTTATAAATCCAAACTATATTGTTTTTGCATTTTATATTATTTATTATGTGCAACATAACTTATTTGAATGCATGCACATTATTTTTGAAATTTACTTTTATATTTTTATATAAAATATATATGTTGAAATCAAGTTTGAATTATTGTAGGTTCGGGTTAACCCAACCCTAGTTTAGATAGTTTTAAATTGAGTTTAGGTTGAGAAAAGTTGAGGCCCAACACTACTCGAATTTGGGTTCGACTGTCCGGGTTTAACCTGGACCTGACCCAAGTTGCATCCTTATTCACGGATTTTTTAATATTTAATTTTTTTTTATTAAATTTAGTTTTGATTCACTTAGATGAGGTTTTAAATATTCTAATTACTTTTTCTCTGAAGTTTAAAATTTATCCATTTTAGTTTTGTAGTTATCTATGCATTAAAATGTATTCATTTTTTATTTTAATCTAATCAAATATTTTAGATATATATCTTAATTAATATTTATATATTAAGCTTAAGACTTATGATAACATTTTGGCCTTTTGATTATTATTTTAGTATTTCAGCTTCGGTGGCATTTATGCTTATTTGCTTGACTTGCTTATCAACTTTAGTGGTTTGTCAGCCGCGGAATCAAATGGGCCCGCGTGTCTTCGTTAACTTACCGACGTTGATTGAGCTTCATGTAGGCCTAACGGAAGGGAGTACCCAATCTGGATCTTTCTTACGGCTGACTCAAGCCCATAACAGCGAGCAATTAATGCCCCAACATCATCTTTGGAAGGACGACGACGCGAGTCGCAGTCTCTCATCAATCACAGCAGATACGTTTCGCTGTTTAGTGATCTAGGTTCCATCATAGACACATCGTTAATTCACAACATCGATGCATAGAAAACTCCATATGGATTGAAAATGCAGATTTTATCTAATTCTCTGCAGACAACCTAACATCTTTGAATGCAGTCGGGCTAGGGATTTCCGTGAGTAAGCATTCACCGCTTGCGGGGCCAAAAGCTCAACACGTGTTTCCATTTCACGATCTTGGCCATTTGGCATTTTAAATATTTTCCCTTATTATTATTTATTTTATTTATAATCATAGCCACATGAGCCTATGATACTATCTAATACATTATTTTATATTTTTATTTAACTTTATTTTTTTCTACCTCTTTTTTCATGTCTCTCCTTATGTTACTAAACAGACCTTTAATTTACAAAGTTAATAGGCTGTTTGGTGAGAAGAAAATGAAATGGAAAGAAAAGAAAAGAAACGAAAGGAAAATAATATTAGCAATGTACGGGATAATTATTAAAAATACAAGTAATGTTATAAATGTAGAATTATTATTATAGGCGTAAGTCAAATCATTAAAAGCAATTTTGTTTCAAAAAATTATTAGAAACGAAACTGTCCAAACGTCTATACTTGATAATATCTCACATCGCTGAAGCGCCAGCGATTTATCAAATGTTGAAAGAGAAACTCCTGAGAAATTCCAAATTTCGTTACGTTTCCGGCTTACTCCCGAAAGCAGCGGCGATTTGATCTTGCCGGCATTTTGCTCTTCCATTTCTACGCGCATTTGCTTGCTTTTCCGCTTTAATCGCTTCCTCGGCATGAGTTTCGCCGAGATCTGACCTCTCTGTTCTTCCCTTGCTTTCAGTGCAATGGGGATTGTCATCGAAAGCGATATCTGGGAACCGAAGCCCTTTATCTACCTCCTCCTCTTTCTATTATGCTTCTTTTCAATTCTTCTCTTTCCCTACTTCGCCAACAACTCCAGCTACATCAGAACTACAAGAGCCCTTCTCGATCTCGGTGGCATCTTCTCGGGGTCGTCAGCCCCTTTCCTGCGTTTCCAGATCCGTTTCTTGCTCGCCTACTCTCTGGCATCAGGTTTTTTACGCTTCGCTTCTTATCCCTGCTCGTTTGGCTTTTTGCTCCATGGAATTCGTTTGATTAACTAAACTTCTCCATTTTTATAATCGTTTACCATCTCTTTCGCCATTTTTAATATTTTGGATGATCCAGTGCAGCAATTGTACTGGGGCAAATCTTTCACTCTGGCCAGCCGTGGTGGACCAATCCCATTAATCACGTGGTGGGCATTTCTAAATGCAAAAGAGCTCTAGATCTTGTTTGACATAGCCCCTCAGGAGGAGCTTTTTTGGGAAGTACTTGGTGGAGGGCTTCTTGTTGAAAATAAGCTCTTAGGTGAAAGTCATTTGGTAGATATATTGTCATGGTGCTTATAATGTGATGGTGACTTTTGAAGTAAGAAGTATATTTTGGGCAGCATTCTGGAAAGCTACTTTCTGACTTCCTAGAAAAATTTCTTTTTTTTTTAACTACTTGAAAGTAGAAAAAAGAAAAAGACAGTTCTTTAGCTTCAGGAAGCCTCCTCTTAGGAAATTGACATCTACAATGGCCAACATAAGCTAAAATCAACTTCCTTTAGGAAGTAGCTTCTGGGGGGCCAAGCAATTATGTCTGTTATGAAGATATACTATGATTCCAGAAATCCTGAGACTTGTGAAATCCTTCAAGCTCATGGCGTTGCTAGCGACCCTCTATTTCTGAAGGACCATTATAAATAACCCTCCTGCATCTGATTTTTCAAAGTGGTTGTGTGACAAAATTTCCCCCTAAAATCTGAATTCTTTTTGTCGCTCTTTGAACACTACAATGCTATTCATACATCAGTTGATATGGTATAGTGGGTTATTTGGCACAATGCCCACCTGATGTTGGACCCTAGATTATTAATTCTTTGGATTGATCTAAAATCAGATGTCACTCCTTTATCTGGGATCTGGCCCCAACTTGTCCATTGAATCAACCAATACAACTAGTATGCCCATTATGTGAAAATTGAGCTACTTAATTTGTTTTTAAAAATCTGGCTCAATTATTTTGACTGGTGTGTCGCACAGGGGGTTCAAACCCAAAAAGTGGTCCCATGGTACTCAGCCATGTGTGAGCACTGCACAACTGGTTTTTAGTCTTTGTTTTCGGTTCAAATTTTGTACTGCCAGATGTTGGGCCTTGCTTGTCAGAAACTTATATATGTGCTGATACGAGGCACATTCTTTTGGGATAAATGTCATACTACAGCTATTGAAATGAATGGATTCAGTTCAGATTCCTGTTTATTTCTCATTGTGTCGAGCTTATTGGTTTTGGTTCTTTGTTTGTTTCCATTTTCTGCTACCTCACCATTGATGTTTCTGATGATAAGCTCATTACATGTTAGTTGTGCTGTAGTTTATTCTGTTTATTCTGATTTTCTTCCAGTAATTGAAGGGCTTGAGTTGGTTTTTGGAGAGTATGGCTATTATTATGGTCTCAGCAGGGAGCAGCTGGTGATGGCTTTGTCATTGATGTGCATCATTTCTCTCCTTATTGGCACTGTCTTGGGTGTGCTGTCAGATGTGATGTAAGTGGATTATTCACCATGTTGTATATATGTGATGTTTTCTGGGAACAGTTTTGCTATTTGATGCAATATCTTTATTTACTGTGATTGCACCTTGATTTTTGATAATTTACACGGGAAGATTATATGCGAATTATAACATTTTACATGAAATTGAATCGTTTGAAGATATTAGAATTTCAAGAAGAGGGAGGCCATCCAAGAGTCTCTAGTTTTGAGGAATGGATTTTGTGGAAATTTATATCATAGGATAATGATCTAGCAAACAAATTATTGGTTGATTACTGTCCAGGATGATAGAGTGGTTTCAACGTCAAAAAGCTTTGTATTCCATGTTTCAAACTGAATGAATGCTGAAAATCTCACTTTCGATGAGGTCTTCTTGTCATTTATGGCTTTTGTGTCAAACCGTATGGACAGATATGCTGCTGCTCTGATCCTATCATTTAATGGAGGTAATCTGGTATGGAATCCAGAATTTAGAGGAGACTTTAGAGACTGATATTGACAATTGGCGATGCTTTTGGAGATTGAAGAAAGCTCTATTTGTGAAGGTTTTGGAGATTGTAGCGACTAGGGACACCATTTCCTTTTTTTGGATGTTCCAGTGCAAGGTGGTTATTTTCAGTTAAAATCTATGATCTCGTTGGTTTTGTACAGGCTTACTGTTGAGCCTCATAGACTGAATGTCAATATAAATAAGAAAGTGAGGAGGGAGGCGGATGTGGATTTTGGAGTATTAATGGCTATGGCAAATTTGGTGTTATGTTTCCATTAAGGGTGTGCTTGGATTTTTGGAAAAGAGGGCGGATAATATAATGTGACATTTTAACCACCTAGCAACCCTACTTTTTTTCTCATTAATATATATATATATATATTCAATTATTATCCCTCATCTTTTCATCCAAAATTATCTATTTTATCTTTATTTAGTTTATTTCCAAGCATTACCCTTATCCCATCACATCATTTCCTCTTTTTTCCTTCACTTTTCAGATTATATTTTTTTTTCCACATTCTGTCACTTGTATGACATTGCATGGCAACTATTTTACCTCAATTTGTTTATCTTGGCAAAATGCAGGATGAGTTGGTCCGTTCATAATCTTATTTCTGGCTTAATGCTAGGTTGTTCATGCCCAAGGGCCTCAATAGATGGTTGTGGGATAATGCTCTTCCCATAGATTATTTGGTTGATATGAAGAACATATAGTTCAAGGCAAGAAGTCATCCCACAGGCAGTGCTAAAAAATTTTAAAGCCAGTGATAGTTACTGTCTGCTAGAATGGGTTGTCATGGATTGAAAATTTGAAAGGGTCAAAATATAACTTTTTACTTTCTAAACCAGGACAAAATCTGTTAATTGATGACTGATTATGAATCTTCTCCTTCTTCTTTGGTGGGGGTAGGCTCCATGTGCCTTTTTTTTTAAAAAATATTTTTTTGTCAGATTTCTCTGTTATACTTTGTATTCTACTTTGTTTTGTATTCCTCAAAAGGAATAACAGCAAATAATTTTCTTGCACATGTTCAAAGTGAGTGCCATTCTTTCTGTCATTGTTAAAATATTACCAAAAGCCATGTTGCCTTCATAAACTGAAAGGACTAAATTCTTAATCCTTATTTTATCAAGAAAGCCTATGCCAATCTCTAACTGTTTTTCTGCGATTTCCACTATTCTCACTGCCGCTACTGAACTACCTTTCTTGCAAGCGTTAGATCATCCTTCCCCAAACATCTACCTGATCTAAGATTAATGTATTTGCTGGTTTCAAGAAAAATTCAGCCTGATTATTAGTGTCACCTTATTTGTTGATTTTAGTCAGTTTTGCCTCATGATCAACAACCTCCAAGGGGGCTTGAGATGATAGTGTAAACAGCTTGAAGCATCTGCCAAACTGTCTCGTATGTTCGAACAAAATATCACCTTGTGTTACTTTTCCCTATTCTTTTATTCTAAAATTTCAATTTCAGTTCAAATGGTTGAAGGGAACGGAGTTGAGTATTAAATTCTTCATTTCCTAGTAATGAAAGATTTGCAATACTCATCATCTATATTATTTTTACTTATCTATTTGATCTTGTGTAAACCTTTTGCCTAGTTATTACTTTGGTAGTTATACTTAGGGTTAGAAGCAAGTGAGTTTTCAATTGCTGTAGGTTTGGTACTAAGGTTCATATGTAAACCCTTATTTCCTTTGGTTTGTGATGAGCTTATTTGACATTTACCGGAATTGGTGCTTTAGTGTATGCTGTTTGTAGATTGCATATTTTAGTAGGTGAGATAAGGTGTAAGTTCAAAACTAGATAAATAGTGAGACACGTTAGAATATCAAAGTTGAAGAATTAGTCAAATTAAAAAAATCGAGTATATGAAATGGAAATCTGGCAATTGTAGGAATGCAAGTTATGAGTTTGTTGAGATTGTAGGTAAAGTATTATTACAAAGTGACCATTTGCAATATCTAGGCTCAATAGTTTGAGAAAGTGGAGAAATTGGTGAGGACGTTATGGTTAGAAATTTTATGTAATTGCCAAACACCAATTAAATTACGAGGAAAATTTTGTAGGATAATTATAAAACCAGCTGATTTATGATGTAGAATGTTGGATTGTTAAAGATTCAAAAATACATGGCTTACTAGGGACATAGCCTAAGATCAATAGGAATGACACAACAAGAGCCACATAGCTGACTTAACTTAGGTGGGAAACAACACATGACAATGAAGATGATGACGATGATTTGTACTTCAATGTTGTACTGTGATCTTGATTTGATTTTTTCTTTCTGTCTGACTATGCTTTTTGGAAAATTTTATTAGAAACAATAACACAAGTAATGCTTACAAATACATTCTCCTTTGCATGATTGGCTTCATGTTAGTTGATTGGATCTTTTTTGCCAAATCCAATCTAAATCTTTTTTACACTATCTTCCAAAGTTTTATGAAAGGTTATTCCCACTAGATCAACCTTCTCATAAAAAGTCCCATTTCTTTTCCTTCGAAATAGCCCAAATCACTGCCAAAATTCTAATTCTTCAAACTGAATCCTTCTCACAAAAATTTGACCTCTCCTACTTTGAATAAAAAGATCATGTTCCTTGGCATTATCCACAAAATTTTAAAATAAGAAAGTAATTTATATAACATCTTTTTGCAATTGCAGTGATGTAGCAGGTATTCAACTGATTCACTTTTCCCAGTTTCTTAGCTATTTATTCTAACAACCTTTTAAAACTGACATTAACTAGTGTTCCAAATTTGTGCTACTCTTGATGTGTTGTCCAATAAATTTCAATTGTGTATTGTTGGTTGATATACAATATCATGCGCATATTATGCCTTCCAATTTCTATCGAATTTTGCATTGAATTGCCTAGCTAAATTTCAAGCGGCCATGGGCTAACCTGAAATCTTTTTACCAGTTTTTGAATATTACAACAACGTTTCATGTCAGTGAATACATTTATAGGTTATGAAGTATCTTCCCAAATGTTCCTTCATGGGGGATCAATTTGTAAGTGCTACCATGGTAGCTTTCCATGCCAGCTTTGGTCAACTCGCATGGATCATTTTATTGTAAAATGGTGCATAGTGTTGGTCCCTTATCTAATGGTGGCTCAAGAGGGCGGGTGAATTGAGCCTTTAAAAAATTTGGCCAATATATAATAAATGTGCTTAAAATAAGATAGTAAAGATCATAGCACAAACACACAACAATTTTTATAGTGGTTTGGCCCTTAATCTGACACTTACTCTACTTCTCTGAGCTAGCCTCTCTTGCTAAACTCAGGTTCCACTAACATTTGTTGGTTTTATAAGCTCATCAATAACTTACTGGTTTTCCAAGCTCACCAGAAACTTTTATACGTTGGTTTTACAAGCTCACCAACAAACTTATTGATTGGTTTTCAAAGCTCACCAACAAACTTATGTGAGAAAACAGTAAATAAAAGTGTACAGATTGAATGCCTCTTGATAGGCAGAGTGTACAAAATTCAGTAATTAAAAATACAATAAATAGTAATAAAAACAAGAGATGTTAAACTCCAAGTGTTTGTAGAATGAAGGCTTTGAAAGCTTGTTGGAATTGTGGCGCAAGGGAGTTTATCTCAAGGAAGAAAATGGGAAGCCTTTTGAAGATGCTTGAGTGAGTATTTCTGATTTCAAAAACTTAATTCTCAGGTGTTTGAATCTTTCTTTTATAAGTTGAGGAAGATGCCATTGCTGATTATTTTAAGCAACTTTTCAACCGTTTGACAAAGAACTCTAATCCTTGTCGTTTTCTCGATGCTCAGTTTCTGTCGAGCTTTGAAATGCTATGTCACTTGTCGGAGGTCAGAACTTCTGAGTAGTGTACTCAGAACTTCTGTTTTTCGAGAATTCACCAACCAGAACTTCTGAGCTTATTTTTAGAAGTTCTGTTGTAAGTAGATTTTGGCAGTATTCTACAACAGGCATATTTCTGCTTCTGAAAGGCTTCTGAGAAACTTCTATATTACTTCTGAAGTTAGAAAATAGTTTCTAACATGCTTCTAGATACTTGCTTCGAGAATGCTTCTGATAGAAACTTTTTTCTGATAAAACTTCTGATTTGCTTCTGTTTAGTGCGTTAGCACATTTTTATTGCTTCTGTGTAGACTAGGTTTCTGAATGCAAAACTTTTGTAATTCTGCGACAACTTCTGTGTGGCTTCTGTTGTGTAGTTGATTATCTTCTGATTGCAGAAACTTCTTATAAACTTCTGATTAATTTGTGATAAGTTTCGGTTATTAGAAACTTCTTTTGATAAACTTCTGTGTGCACTTTGAACTTCTGATTGCAGAAACCATTTTCTGCAAAACTTCTATTTACTTCTAGTAAGTTTCTATGTTCAGAAACTTCTTCTTTAGATTCCGTTCTGAGAAGCTGTTAATAGGCTTCTAATAAACTTCTGATTGTATTTGATAAGATTCTGACTTGATTCTGCATAATGTGTTACGATTTCTGTACTGTTTCTGTGCAGTGTGACAGGTTCTGTATTACTTCTGTGTGACTTTATGTTTCTTCTGACTTGATTCTGAATAACTAACTGTTCTTCTGGATTGTTTCTGTGCAATGTATCTCCATTTCTGCATTTCTTCTGAATTGATTCTGCGTAGTTTATTACGCTTCTGGGTAGCTTTTGTTATATGGGACATTGCTTTTGTTCAGAACGGAAGTCCAACAGAACTTCTGTGTTAATGAATTCAGAAGTTCTGTGGCTTTGAACTAGGGTAAGCTGTGAGTCAGAACTTCTGAAGGACTTCTGAGTGGTGCGATAATATTCTAAAATACTTCCCATTGCAGAAGCTTCTTTTGCATTTGGTTCTGAGAAGCTTCTGATGAGCTTCTGATTGATTCTGAGAAGCTTTTGATGAGCTTCTGATTGCCGATTCATCTTCTGCATTGCTTTTGTGTAACCGAGCTTACTTCTGGCTTAGTTTTGTTGGGCATGATAGTACTTCTGGCATGATCCTGAATGGCTGATTTGTCTTCTAGGTTGGTTCTGAGTGACGAAGTATCTTCTGAGGAAATGCTTCTGGCCTGGTTCTGTCATACTTTTGTAATTGTTCTGAGTAATAGTGCTTCTATGTTGCTTCTGTTATTCAGAAATATTTTCTGTCATAGTTCTGTGTAGTGCATCACTATTCTGAGTTATTTCTGTTTGTCTTGTGATGTGCAACAATGCTGCCCCTTAATTCTGAGGAAATTCTGTCTTGCTTCTGTTGAGGTTCTGAATTACGTCTGCTAACTTTTGATTAAAATTTGATTTGATCTTTTATTTCTTCTCAGCTTTTAACTTTCTTGCCAAGCTTTTAAGCAAGTTCTGATTACTTCTTAGTGACTTTTGGACATCTTTTTACTTGAGCATTTTGTTGTATATCTTTCTTTGAAGGTTTACTGTAATGAGTTTACAGTTAACACCTTTGTTTACTTTCTTTAATCTGTTTTGATATTTAATGCTACATCACTTGGAAAGTAAACAGTTAGTAGCTTAACTCTTCACTCATGTGTTTGTTCATCATCAAAACTTAACTGTTTAATTATATTCAACATCAAAATCAAGTTAAGTAGGAGGATTAGACTCAACACATAGAAGTCCACAATGTTACCATTTTGACCGTTTGGTTGATTGTGGTAGTGGGTATCATTCTCACTTCCATTATCCTATTGGCTTTGAAGAAGGGAATACTGAGGCAGTTGTCTGTTAAAGTCCAAGTTTACCTAATGTGCTTCAGGAGACCATCTAATTGCAATGTCATTGTGACTCAATGATTCACTTAGTTGTCTTTTGCTAGAGCTAGTAGAAGTAGCTTCATCCTTAAGCATTTCAATGCTGTTATTCTTTATAGAATTAATTTTCTCTTTTCTAATATTATTAATTTCTGATTCTTTACTAATCCTGGGTTGTGGACAGATTATAAGCCATTTTCCCTCTTTCTCCCATGTACTGCCATGGGTTTCATGTTTGAACTGAGGGCATCACAACAGTGTGGAATGGGAAAACTATATTCCTGTAGACGAGTCCAATTTTGGGAGTAGATTTAAATGATAATGATTATGATATTATTCTTGTATGGACATCTTCTCAATTCCATGTCTAATTTGATGCTGATACTTTGAATTGCTATGTATCATCTTTCTAGTGAATTTGCCATTGAATCTTTTATCTTTCATGGAGAGATTCTGTGACAGAGAAATTTCTCCTTTATTGCCCTATCACTTTATGAGACTCAAATTCAGGTTGGCTGTGCTTTACTAATTTCTTGTGACTGGTTTTTCAGGGGTCATAAGAAGTCTTGTATTCTGTTTTGCATCCTCCACATTTTTGTGGCCATCTTTAAAAGTATGACCAAGTATTCAGCAAGTATATGGATACCGAGCATCTGTTTGGCAGTCACCTCTTGTATATATTCATTCAGTTTTGAAGCATGGATGGTTGCTGAACATGAGAAGGTATCTGTTAAATATGCTTATTTGAGCCTATGACATATGCAAATTAAAGTATTATTGACTCTTGAATCATCCCTTTGCAGTCAATGCACAGGAAGGACTTATTAACCGAGGTGTTTTGGTTGATGACTTTTTGTGAGTCTGCATCTTTGATTGGGAGCCAGGCGCTTGCAAACTTTTCTCTGGCGAGTGTCAAAGATGGGAATGCTTTTCCCTCAATTGTAGCCACTCTCTTGTCAATTTTGTGTGCACTTTACATTAGTAGGGGATGGAATGGTGGTTTCTTGACTTCAGGCATTCGGAATTATAAAAGAGACTTTTCCGAGCTCATTCTTCGTGGTAGGTATGGACATTTTAAATGCAGGGTTTGCTTTATCCTTTTGTTCTGTCTTCTAGGCAACTTCAGTTGAGATTTTGAGCTGAAGAATTAGGTATAGAAGTGAAGGTAAGTAGGACAAAATGTGTTGATAGCCAGAAAATGAAAATCATTAAAATAAAATGGGGACTTGAAGGTATTGGTAATGTTGAATCTTCTATTAACTATTATGCCAAAACGTCTTGCTCACCAGCACCAACACTATCTCAGGCTTTCTGAATCTTCTCTCAACAAATTTGGGCTCTCATTTTTAAATGGTACAATGGCCCAGTTTCAACATAACCTGCTCAACTAACATTATAAACACTGGTTCTTAGACCAGCCAGAGCCTTGTATGGACAACATTTACATGACAGCTATTCAGAATACTCCTAAACTTTTCCTTAGTTCACTTCCACATATGTTTTAAGTATTTGCAGAACCCAGTAGTTGTCTCTTCTTATTCTTTTTTCCCCTTCTTTTCCATCTTCTTTTTAAATTTCGTTCTTCTGAACAGATAAAAGGATTTGGCTATTGGTATGGTCACAGGCATGTCTTCAGTTTTCCATGGCAACCTTTTGGATTCTATGGGCACCAACCATTGTGGTATGTTCCTATCTGAAACTGGACACCCATGTACCCCTTTCACGTGTTAAATACCTGATGAGCTTGTTCCTTTCTATTCTTAAACATCGAAGATTGAAGAATGAGTAAAAGTTGAACAATTTTGGGTCGACAATATCTCTTTGAAAAGATATTCTTTCTGAGGCCTACAAAAACAAGGAAAATGTCATGATATCCTGATGGAATGCTGTATGTAGCTGACCCTACTTTAGTGGAAAACAGTATATGGTGGTGATGTTAATGATGCCATGACATTATGATGCTTAATTAATGTTGCATTTTGTTTTTGCGACTGAAAGCCTTGCTTTGGGCAGAATCATGATTACATTACATGCTTTGTAAATCAGGACTTGAGGGTCTGCCCAAACATCTTATTTTACTGAAAAGAGGATTACTTGCATCATTATGTTCTAGAGATATCAGTCATTCATCTGATGAGCCCTTCGCATTATTTGAGGATCATGATTTATATTGAGAGGTGCAATATTAATGTTTTACTTGAAAATTCGATCATTCCAGGTTTTCACTTTGAGATTCTTTCATTTATAAGATTTAGTCACAATTCACAAAGATTGGCATTTAGATGCATTCAGTGAGCTTTTTAATATAAAAGGAGGGCTAAATGCCTCAATGATGAACATTTACTACTCTTATCCTTTTACATTTTTTGTCATTAAAAATTGGAAAAACTTCTCATTGGTGGTGGCTGACCTGCCTTCGTTGAAATCTTTACTTTTGAGGAAATGTGCCAGAATTTGCATGTACTTGCCATTTTTAAGGATATTTGCAATGATTGGTTTATGAACACTATGCGACCAGTAATTGGCCTGTTGCTAAAACCCTGAGCTCTTAGCGTGACAACATGGGATCGAATGTGAAGGCATCCACTGTCTGCAAAAAGCTAAAGCTAGAATTGACTCCAGCCTTCCCCTCTCAGAAACCTGTGCATGTGGGACCTGCCCTAGGTGGACAAATACTCCTAGTATAGGAATTTATGTTTACCTAATGGGATTTCCATTTCTATACCTGTGTAAAGTGCCTCAAGGATGGACATATGGGTACTCGTTTTGACACTTCAACATAAAGTGTGCCAATTGAGTAAGGTCATATGTTTAGAGATTTTTAACACAAGAGATGAGCAAAATGATTTAATATGAGGATTTAGATTTATGTGCCAGGATCTTCAACATGAAAATTTTGCAAAATGCCTCATGGACCTGTTAAAGCCTTTATTGCATGATGAGTAGGATTCTCCAAGGTCAGCATCTTGGTGGCCTAACTAGCTTTTCAACATTAGAAATAGGAAAATGTGTCACATTTTGGTGCTTACCTTGTATGAGTTTTATTTTGGACTGTAGGCAAAACACCTACTGGGTTGACATCAAGGTGCATAGCCCTGAATTTTTTATGTGAAGTGGGCAAAGTGTAATCAGAAGGCATTTGGTGCCCATCATTTAATTATTGGCTTGATAACTGGGAAAAGAAGTTACACATGTCATGGGTGGTATAAGATATGGCAAAAGTTTCACATGGGCTGGCTACCAACTTGATGCAATCTCATCATTTATCCAGTATTGGGACTAGCAGTAAGAGCAAAATTTCGATTGGTGGAATTGAAGAGGTTATAATGCAGTTTTATTAAACGGGATACATATCTGTAAGTTGGCAAAATGCCATGAGGAGGTGTTTAGATGACCTAATGGAACTTAGTTGAGTAGGAAAATCCCTAGACCCCAGTACAGTCAGCTATGCACCTTTGCCATGTTTTATGACCAGAATTGAGTGGAATGACTCAATGATATGCTTTTAGATGGCCGTAAAGATATGGAAGTGCTGCAAGTATAGGTCTTTATATGCTCTTGTCAAGTTAACATGAAACTTGGATAAAAGAACCCATAATAGTCAAAGGTGAGCTGACTGCATGCCTTGGTGCAGGGATCTGATCCCTTGCATGGTGGATAGAGGGGAGAGGTTGAGAGAAATGAGATGTGAGAGAGATGGAACGAGAATTAAGAGAGATTGGAAGCTAAGATCTAACTAGGCTAATCTACAAATACACTAGGATAGGATAATTCTCCAAGGGTAAATACCCAATTCCATTGCATCACTTGTATTTATAGATGTTCATTACAAAGGCCAACTACATGTTGGCTCCCAGGATTCACCCAAGTGGTTGAGAGGTAGTTAAGCTCACTTCCATCTGAAATCCCCATATGGTAGCAAATCTCAACCATCCATTATTGTTCGTTAACGCATTTTGTCATGATCCTCCTTCATGGTCAATTATGACCTATTCTTTTGATTGGATCCCATGCTTGGATCCTAGAATTTCCCTCCCCTTCAAAAATGGCCTTGTCCTCAAGGTGCATGGAAAAGGAGATGCGACCTATAATTAAAGTCCTTCATATGGCTTGTTATTAAAGCATTGCACTTAATATTACCATCCCACTAACGCTTATTTGCAGGAGAGTCTATCGCTCTCGGCATAATCTGTTGCAATTCATCATATGCCAAGTGCTCTGCATTGATAAGTGAAGAGAAACTGAACCATCCACATTGTTGGAATTACCTCCATGATGAATTCCTTTCTCTTTTTGTGAAAGATCATCTTACGGTCTTTCCAATTACAAGTCACTGTACCCAATAATTCTAACAACGGATATCCGAGTACCACATCATCACCTTGATTTTGAAGCTGATACAAGTCAAGCATATGCTTATGACCTTATAATTATAATGGTGTGCCCTTACATATCCCATGATAGTCCAATTCCATGCCTTTGGACACCTTAATCTTAAATGGTGAGATCTTCTATATCATACTTAATTCGGTTGGCTATATCTTTTCATACAAAATTTTCTATGCTTCCATTATCAACCAATACAACTACCTTTTTGTTACCGACATGACCATCTAATCTCATGGCTTTTGTGTGTTGGTCCCCTTAGGATGGTAGATCAAGAGGGAGGACCAAATATAAAATGTGCAGAGAATAAATGGAATTAGACTCAAAAGTACACAAATATTTCTATAGTGGTTCGGCTCAATGTGGGTTTCTACTCTACTCTCTAAGACACTTCTTGTTTTAGGTTTCACTAAGACTATCTTCCACATAGTTTATTGGTTTCATGAGCTCTCAACTAACTCTTACAATGCTTACAAGGCAAGTTTACCAACTTACAAGGCTAATAAGCTCACTCTTTTCTGCAAGTACCTCTAGAGAAGGCTAAGTAAGAGCAAATAAATAAAGGTTACTAAATATTTTTTTCGTGCTTTGAAGCTCCTTTGGTGTAGAGAATATGTGGCTTTCAAGCTTGTTGTGAATTTCAATATAATGGAGTGAGCATTTGGGAAAAACTTTTTGATCTCTTGTAAATTCACAAATTGAATTCGTTAGAGCTCTTAAAAGTACTTCTCTCTTAATCGAATCTTCTGTTTATAAGACTTGAGAATTCTTAGATTTGTTGGAGAGGGATTCGATAATTTTTCGATAATTGGATTTTGCTTGTGAATTATGCATGAAAAAGCTACAATGAGGGCTAAAAAATTTTGTGGGGTAGGTAGAGAACTCTGTTGTTAGTAATTGTTATTAATATTAACAATAAACCTCTATAGCTCATCGGTCTCCTTTGTCAACACATTGGTCTGAAGTTCGCTATCAGAGCTTTGTACAGATCTCTATAGGTTTTTATGTCTCATTTGTTGATGAACATGTAGCTAGTCTTCTAGTCAGCAGGTTGAAGAGACCTCTGTAGGGAGGAAACTATCTTCTCTGCTCTCCTTTGTGGATGTTATCTTTGTAGAAACTTTTCATTTATATATCTTCTTCCATCTTTACTTATTTTAAGGTGTGTTTGGACCAAATTGAGTTGTCTTTGAAATGATTTTAGTCCCTTAAACACCTTTGCTTTGATTCCTCAGAGTGAGAATAGTGTTTTTCAGTTTTACCTCTACAACACTTGAGAAACAAAATTTGTTAGTGCTCTTTTTTCCACTTATATGTTTGCTCATCACCAAAACTTATGTATTAGTTTATATTTATCATTAAAATCAAGCTATTGTAGGATATGAACTTAAGAATGTGGAAACCCCATGCATGATTTTTAGGGCGATGATAATGGGTTCTACCTTATCTTAACTACCTATAAGGGAAGCCTCATCATTACCTTCTTCTTGGTCTTCCTGAGAAGAATTGTGTTCTTTGTCCATCTCTATCATGGTGTAACACCCTCATGTTGTGGATTGTTCAGCAAACGAGTGATGTGTTTCACTTTCACAATGCAAGTGAAGCCAAGCAAGCAAGACAGTTTTACGATGGATTGCATAATGGATCCAAGGTAGGATCGTGAATGCAAAATGCATTGTGCATGTGGATTGCAAAGCGCATGGAGCATGTGGGATGCATCTGTAATGCTCATTGCGAATAAAGAAGGATCAAAGTGTGGATACATCAAGGATCTTGTTGGGCAGAAGTGGTGAGGATGTGCCAAGTAAGCTTGGTACGAGCAGTCGACAAGGAGGATTGTTGAATTGATAGGACAATTAGATGAATGGTTTTTCCAAGATTCCATGTGGTATAGAATGATGTGACAGTGAGATGACAAGGACATGGACTATTACAACATGTGTGACACACATGTGGAGCTTATTTGGCAGGGGCTTCGACTAAATCCTTGGTGGTTAAGGCTACTCCCTTAAGAGGGGAAGGATTTAGTCCACTTCTCCGATGGAGAGAGGGAGAGTAGGATGTGTTCTTGGAGGGCGTATGACACCTCTAGATGTAGGACATGTGTCTTTATAAGAGTGAATTAGAGACATGTGGCTTGAGGGTGAGCTAACATGTGACTAGTTGGTTCGTATTGTACACTATATAAACTTATGGGCACTCACTCATTTTTAAGGGACAAAACTTGAGTTGCAGGACAAGTCTCATGGTGAAGGATCATGGGCAAGCTCCGTATAGTATATTTGTGGCATTGTTTTCTTAATGATATGTGACATTGTTTTCGTAATGATAAGGTTGGGGAGCTTTCGTTTCCTGTAAGTTGCTTATGTTGCTTTACTTTTAGTTCTTTCCTTGTTGCTTTTGTTTTGGTTCTTGCATTTTCTTTACTCCCACCATTCCTAGGTTTAGGCTGCCAAGATGTTGGATCCTTAGGCCGGTCCTAAGGTACGATACTATCGAGAGTTTGTACCCTTAACGCAGGTGAGATGTGGCTTTGGGCAATAGTGATTGAGAATCCACTTATTCCTAAATTTGAGACAACCCCTAAGCGCTCTGATCTATATAATAGGGTATATTAAGTTGTGTGTCAGTGGGAGTGGTTACGGGCACCAAAGAGGAGACTTCTCTCTTTGTTAAACTTCCAAGGTTGTCTTGCGACCAATTAATGTGAGTTCCATAATTTTATCCTATTTTGGAGCTTTTCATCCACCAATTGCCCTAGGGACATGATTGTTGGATCTTAACATCATATTTGACTTATCCTTCAACCCATTCATGAAGAATCCTTTAGAGTTCGATCTTCCTATCCATTCACTGTTTCTAAGCATTTCTCAGGCTTCTTGTTTACTTGAGTTTCAACAACATTCCTTCTTTGTATTTAAATGCCAATGGCCCAAGTCTTTTTTGCTAGAGATAGACAAAGTGGTTCCAATTGGTGAATTATTGTTTCTTAGAGAGACAAAGATACTAATAGCTTGCATCTCCATTAAGATAATAAGTGGAAAAGTTCACTTTTTCATAATCATGGGTGCCATTCGTTTGGAAGCACTTTTCAAACTTTAACAACTAGGTTGCCGTATCACCATTAGAGAAAGCGAGGATCTCTAATTGCGCACTACCACCATGGTGGTGGTCTTGTGTCTTGTGCATCATGAGCATTGTCTCTTCCATTCCATAGCCCACATTGGATTCCCCTTTGGCAAGGTAACTCATTGCCTTGATCTATTCCCCCATGATGTCATACCTTGGGTGGTTCCTTTCCTCATAATGCTTTCTGCCTCTTCCCTTAAATTGTTGGGTCCATTGGTTTGGCAACTCATTGCCATGTTTTATATTTGGATTTGGCCTGTGGTTTCCTCCTTGAAATCCACCATGGCTTGTAGTGGAAACACACAGGCATAAAGGTGGGGTTTGGGGTTTGTAGTGGAAATTGAGTAAGTTGTTGATTTTGCCTTTGTAGCATTTGGGCAAAATTTTCATTATGTTTGTATCAATTGGGCAAACTTTTCTTCCATGTTCTCTTGCAAGTTGGCAACTGTTCGTTGGAACTGTTTGGATTTCATCTTGGACCTCATGTTGGAACTGTTCAAGCTTCTCCTCCAAAAAACGGCCACTTTTCCATTGACTCAGCCCCATTTTTAATCAGTTAAACTGGTGTTCCCCATTATTCCAATCAATCAGTCAAAAAATGCATGCAACACAGTTGAAATCCAAAGCTCTCATACTGACTGTTTCCCACGGTGATCAACAAAGGCTGTTCACACACTATCAATAATAACCTTGCTGTTCACTGCTAGCAATCACACCACCTCAATGATCCAAATGTACAACATCCTTGCTGTTCAATTGTTGTCCTGATTTGCTGCACTGAATGCATGCATATTGACTAATCACAGTAGCTGATCACATTGGAGTTACCATGATGATTCACCACCATCCATAACTGCCCGTTTGCTGCCTATGTAGTAGCAGCCTTGATTTGCACAGCTTCTTGATATGCACAACTGTGACCCACCTCAAAATTCTAGCTGATACCAACTTCAGGGATCTGATCTCTTGCATGGTGGATTGAGAGGGGAGATTGACAGAATTGAGAGGCAGAAGAGGGGGAGAGAGATTTGAGAGAGAGAGGTTGGAAGCAAAGATCTAACTAAGCCTAATCTACAATTACACCTTGATAGGACAATTCTCCAAAGGTCAATGCCCAATTCCACTTCATGACTTGTATTTATAGATGTTCATTACAAAGGTCAACCACATGTCCTCACCTCATAGGCTCCCAAGATCTGCATAAGCAAGGTGGTTGAGAGATAGGTAAGCTTCCTTCTATGCAACATATCCACAGTGCAGCAAATCTCAACCATCCATCATTGTTCCTTACACCTTTTTTTCATGATCCTCCTTCACGGTCACTTGTGATGTATTCCTTGGATTGGATCCTATGTTTGGATCCTAGCACTAGGTGTAGTCAATTTGAGCAAAGTGCATCTTCCCTCCAGTCCAGGTGATGCCTTCACCTCTGGCATGTGCTTGGGTGTGCCTAGTCCTGGTTGTGCAGTGCGCCTTGGCAAACATGGAGCAACTGTCCAGCATTTCATTCATGTTATTCCCTATCTAAGAGTCACTTTTCGCTTTGTTTCTTTTATTTTTTTAGATAGCCTAAGTAGTGCCACTCTTACACTTTCTACACTTGTTTCCCTTTCTAGAATGCTCCTAAACAGCTCCAATTTTTCATGTTTTAATTTCATCTAATCTACTAAACCATTGAAATTTAGAATTAAGCATGTTGACCAAATATATAGGGAGTAACTTTGTTAAAAATTTCACATTCATTTGAGCCAAAATGAAGGAGAAATCATGTACTCTGTTTTTGCATCCAAACTGCTTTCGAGTTTTCTTTCTTTCTTTCTTTCTTTCTTCCTTCCAATCAATTTAGTTGTTCAAGACAACATTCAAGAAGGCTGATCAGATTTGCATGGAACTTTGGCAGAAATTTGTGAGCATTGGTGGAGCAATATTGAAGGAGAAGCTGCAGTTTTCTCCTTTTTATGTAGAAATGACCATTAGTTTCATTGATTATATGGTAGATAGAAACATATAATTTGCTTTTATAAGTAAACTGTTTTTGCAATTTGATGCTTCTGACTTTTTGGCTTTATGCTTAATCGCTTTCCTTAAGATCTGATTTGATTGATTTGAATTCTGTTGATTTTAGTATATTAGAATACTCCATCCTGAATTTTATAGTTAAGATTCTTTAGAAACACATAAATGATAATATCTATTATTTGTTATGTATTAATATTTATATTATGTATTAAATTAATAAAATTGTGCCTGCAAACTCTAGGTCTATTCCTCAGATTGATTAGGCACATCTAGGGAGTGGGTAACACCCTCAGCTACCATGAAACAACCTCTAGGATAGGTGTTCTGGTGCTATTCCCAAGATTTTACTTTCAAAAAGGGCAACTGAAATTTAATGAATAAAAAACGACTGCAGCTACAATAGCAATGGATGACAAGGGGTCTTCTGTAAAAAACGTTTTTGAAACAACTTTAGATTATTTCAGGGCCCCTCCATGAAATTTTTTTCCCCATCCTGGTTAAACCTACACCCTATTCTGTTCCCTTGCTGATAAAAAATGAACAGTGTTTCTTTAATAGTTAGGTCTGGAATTACCCTGTTGATTTCATTTGACTTTTGGAATTACATTATCTATGTAAGATAGAATATTAACTCAACCCAAATATGCCAGTGAGCGACTGACCCAATCTGGAGCTAGGAGACTAAGGGACAGGTGACCTGATTGGTTTGTACCTGGTAACCCAATCTGGTATGGTAACTGAACATGATCTGACCCCTATGATGCAGCTTCTTTAAAGAAGCATTTCATTTGTTCTTTATGCTTTGTAATTCAGTATGATGATGGATGAACTTGTAATTCATGATAGTGTGAGGTCTTCTCTTGATAGTGGAGTCAGAATGTGATTTGATCATTGTTCATTGCTGCATTTGCAGTCCGATGGGAGAGAGGTGCAGTTATCAATGATATATCCATGTTTACTGGGTGCAAAGATGCTTGGTAGCTCAGTGGTTCCATGGTTTGTTAGTGGACCACTTTCAATTAACACAGAGGATTGCGTAATTGGTTCATACATTGTTTCCGGGTTTGCATTGGCTATTGTAGCATATGATTATCAGGTACGCATACAATGATGATAAATTGGAGTGTTTTGCAATGCAAAGCTGGGGTCTTTTAGGAGTTTGAACCTTTCAATTGTGGTCTGCAGGAAATTGGCTTTTTGGTGACTCTTTTCTGTATCTTCCACTCCTGCGTTGGTATAATTTTACCATCTCTTGCTAGATTAAGGACAATGTAAGCTCCAATTCCTGTTTTTCTTTTTGTTTAACACTGTCAATGTGACTTCTATTAATAGGACGATAGAAAAGGAGATGTTGCAACTGTCATGAAGTGCTAGTATTTTGCAAGTTGCTAAAGCCATTGAGAAATCTAATGGGTTCCACTGCTATGATACAGATTACGTGGCCACTTTGGGATACTTATCTGATGGTTTTTATTTAGATTTCTGAAATCCCCAAATCTCCTTGATTGGATGATTCTGATCATCAAACTGTCTTTGATTTTTCTCAGTGGATGGTGCACATTCCTTTCTAGTCTCTCAACTCGGAGCTTCCATCCAGTTGCACTACAGCAACCATTGGCTAGTTACACCCTTCGTTTTTGTTTATCAATTCATATTCTTTCTGTCTTCATTACCCAACACTGCTCAGCCACACCTCTAATCTAAGCACCTTGATTATTGGATTATACCCTGCCAGATCAAGGGACTTTATCACCATAAGTATATATGCTGTGTATCTTTTGTGGAGGTTTGCATTTCTTAGAATTCCATGATTCATACAGATCATAGTAGCACTTCTCAGACTTAACAGCGAGGTAAGTTGGATTTCTTTGATTTTGATGTCTATTGAAGGATTGTTCCAATTGAGTTGCGTGGAGGGATGATGAGCTTGTCTCTAGCACCAACAAATGCAGCTATTCTGCTTGTTCTAATCCAGGTATGTTCGGAAGTTCTGTCCATGACTTTGGTTTCACCCAATGAAATTATGAGGATGAATTATGCCAAAATTTCAGTTTATTATCCTTAGCTACATAGGTCAGTCGACACACATGCATGCAACTTGCTGGTTGGGGGCAACTTGGGTTGGGTTGACCTGAACCTGCCCGACTTAACCCGAAATTTTTAAGGGTTTGGGTTCACTACTTTTGATAGTGAGTTTTGAATTTGAGTTGAACCCAACTCAAATTCTAATTCGGGTTGGGTTTGGGTTGATGGAAACTCAACTCAAAACCTACCCAAATTGCATATTATTAGTTACAAAATAAAAGGTTATGTATTTTTTACTTTACATAATTTGTATTAAACTAATTCTTTTTGAAATTTCTTTTGTGAAGCATAAATGATCCATCAATCTCATATTATTTTCATGATTCCTATCTCCCTTCTTAGTACAAGCGTATTTTTCTCTAGTTGATATTATCTCCCTAGTTCCATCCCATCTCTACATCCTTTTTGGAAATCTCCTTTTGAAGTCAAAACTAATTATGAATATCCAACCATATATGTTAAGGTTTTTGAAAATTCTTGTTTTTATCCTTATCTCCCAAATATTATTTTAAAGACTATAAACCAAAAGTGTTTAGCAATATCAGTGCTATCATATACAACCCTTTATCTCCCAGCTTTTCATCTTTCATCTCTCCTTTGTGTCTTCATCTTTCTGAGTGAAGCAAGTATTAAGTTATAAAGATTTAATCACACTACATCAATCATTTGAAGATTCATTCACACCACACATTATTAAGGATTTTATCGTGAAATATTTAAGGCTTTTTCATATTTGATTTGATGATTGTATATAGCCCGAATTTAACCCGAATTCAACCCAAACCTGAACTATTGGGATAGGGTTAGGGTTGAGGTTTCAAAATTAGGGTTGGGTTAGGGTTAGGGTTAGGGTTGACTTCAACCCAAACCCAAATGACCCGAGTTGCGCCCCTGTTGCTGGCTGGTTCAGTTGGTCACTTGGTTTAGGGTTCAAATCTGTCTCAAAACTGGTCTGTCTACTTACCTGAGTAGGTTTATTTGGCCTTGTCCGATTGCATCACTTACGTGCTTGATCAATCAAGTGAATTCTTTTCTCTTTAATTATCAAGTTTTTCAATGGCATTTCTCCTAGTTTGGGTTCATAATCAAGGTTTTCCATTACTGCACATGACCAATAAACCTCATTTGCTTTCATCTGATTTAATACAGACTGGCACAATAATATTTGAGTAATTCAAAATTATCTCTCCTTTTTTTCGATAAAAGATGAACCTATCTAAACATAAACATGAAAATTTTAGTCTCTGAAGATGGTGCAAAATGGCATAGTGTGTTTTTTGAGGGGTCTGCTCAATCTGAGTCCTAGCTGCCAGGGTTAGCTTTACAGCCTGTGTTAGCCACTTGAGCCTTCAAATGTCAGAAGAGCATGATCCTTTCGTATGGCTAATTAGTGTTAAATCAATGACATTCTGGTGGGTGCAACTCCTAGGACCACTCGAGGCCACTCCCAGGAATTGGCCCTCTACAGAGAAAAGAGATGCCCAATTTCTGTTATAAAGAACAAGAACAAGCATTCATTAAACATAAGAATAAACGTGTCAGAAATACAATTTTGTTGCGAGTCACTGCACAACTGCCAGCTCGCAATGATGATAATGATTTCATGTATAGAGTTGGGAGGATTCTGTGGATGTGCTTCCACTGAATTCATGAAAGACCAATGGCCAAGCCAGCCAGCTGATTATAGCCTTTGATGAAGAAAAGCTGACTTGTGCTGAATGAATTAGGGGAGGATTTGTTTAGATGGTATATTTTAGAAAGTCTCATGATTCTGTAAGGGGGTTGGCATCTGCAATTGCATTAACATACATTCTTCCATAGAAAGTATCAAAAAGCTGTTACTTGAAAGAAATCTGATGCCACATGCTGTCTTCAGCATAATGCTCCAGGTCTAATCCACCATCTCATTAATCATGCATCAACAATTAAATTTTATTTTAGTTTTTATCACTTCGTTTGTTAGGTATTGGCAATCTTTTATGACATGATGGCATGTGCACTAATCAGACCTTAAGGATATAGGTTGTGCATTTGACTACTGAATTTTACTTCCAAAAATTCATTTCCTCAAGAACCGAATCAATCTTCCTATGCATGTTCAGGGCGGCTATTATCGGAGTCTTGGCAATTCAACTGTCTTTGCGCTCTCTGCACTGGGGCTGTTAACTTCTGCTGGTTGTATTTACTTGCTGAAGCGTTGGAGGAAAGAACCACAGCAAAGCTGGCACAAAACTTAGGCACGTATTCCCGCCTTAAAGGGAAGAAATTTTGTGGCATTTGTAATCAATCAAAACAGCTATGTAATGACAGATACTCTGTTGAAAATCAATTCTTTTAAAAAATGGCCCAAGCCCTTAGCTATCGAACAAGAACCAACCAACTAAAAAATCAGCCTTATCTAGCTTACAGGGGCATCCGTTCTTACTACATCTCTAGCAGCAAAATCATATATATATATATATATATAAAAGGAACGATATGCCAGGCTTCAGCTTTTAATGGATGCTGGCTGCTTGGATGTTTTTCTCGACTTCTTGCTCGTTTGGATCTTGATATAGACCTGCCTGGTGCGGATTACAAGGAATATGTCCAACCCAAAGCCAATGATGCTGGCCAGGGCCATGATGATAAACACAAGCCGGTAGCAGTGTGCCCCGACGCAAGTGTTGCCGCCTCCGGCGGTCTCCGTTGCTTGTGAATCGTAGAGCAAGCCAGCAAGCAGGCCGGAAAAGAGGAATGAGCCGAGGGGAAGATTCAAGATGAGGATGTTGTAGATGAGGCCGTAGTATTTGAGACCGAAGAGCTCTGACGCTGTCGGCACGCTGATGGCGATGCGGACGCCGTAGCAGATGCCAACGACAATTGAGCCCATGTATAAAGACCCAGGCAACGCCAAGGCCATGACGATGTACCCAATCGCCATCAAAACCTGCGAAGCTGCGTTCCATAATGGCCTCGGCATCGCAGACTTTCTGGGGAAAAAAAAAAAAAAGTTAAAAAAAATTGCTAGTTGGGTAAGAATGAATGCAGTTTAAAAATACGAATGGCCAGTAAAAACACTCCTACTTGCAATTGTCCCTTTCGAAATCCCCAACACGTTATCCTATCCAATGTCAAGGCGCGTGTCTGTTTCCCAAGGACAGAATAGAAGGTGGGCCCAACAAGTTTTTTACAGAGGTTAAAAGGACAAGATAAGGAACATGGTGATTTTACAGCCGCCTGCAAATCTGACAGAGCTGGCGAGGAAGCTCATCCAAGACCGCCCGACCGAGCCACGTTTTTCCGACAGAAACATGCCTATGGCGGTCGTCGGTTCTGACATTTTTATCTAGGCCTGTGTGTGGGGTCTATATCGGCATGTCGACGGATTTAAGCATCCAACTGCCAAACTCAACCCTATCAGGAAAGTATTCATGCTTTTCAACAAACGCATCTAAGAATGGGAATTTTTTTATCCAATTTCATGGTCTGGTGTAGCATGATGCGCGATGCGCGGTCACTTGGAGATGTGTGCAAATTACGTCCATGGACTTAAGCTAAAACCGACTACACAGTGGAGCCCACCGTTGATAATACTCGTCTCCGTATCAGCTTGATTGACCAATCCTAACAACCGTTGTTATTGCATATCTTCAACTTGCACAATTTCTACTTCGGTGAGTATTATCGTCGATCACACCCGCTAATATCACCAAAATTACTGTTTAGGAAACGGCATCTTTTCATCTTCTTCGATTGAAGAAAACAAGGAAAAGACGAGCGTGGACGAGTCGTTCGTTGTTCGTTTTCTAGAAGTAGGAAAAACTGGGACGGCTGGCTAGCGGAAAACGGAAGATTGCCGTACTAAACGACTGGGCCCACCGATACAAAACATACTCCCAACGACTTTGAACTGCTTAGCATTGGATTTTAGTCACGAAGCAAACCCGTCTTAGTTAGCCGGTTTTCGGAGGATCGTAACAGCCGAGTGAAAGTTGGAAGGAGAATTACCTGATGAAATACTCGGATATGGAGCCGGATCCGATGCGGCCGAAAAATCCCCATATGCTGATGAGCGAGACGAAGATGGAGATATCCACGTATCCCAGCGCCAGACCCATCTGCCCCATGTTGTTCATCACCGCCATACCCGTCCCCACCCCGCACAGAAACGATACGAACAAGATCCAGAAATCCAACGTCGCAAACGCCTCCATGATCGTGTGATCTTCTCCCAAGGTCGGTCTCTTCCTCTTCACCGGCCCCTCTGCCGGACCCACCTCCTCCTGCTGCTGCTGCTGAGCTGCTACAATCGCTTGCTCAGCAGGTGTTTGATCCTGGGTGACATTTTCTTCTTCCAGGAATGGCTCTGTAACCTGCGTCTCTATGTCCGTAGGGCGTGTCCTCCATGATTTCAGATATATGTAGAAGGGCACTCCCAGAGGAGCCGCTAGAAGGAGGAGGAGGACGACGGCGAACACGTGGGAGATGACCCTGCTGTGCTGCCCTGATAAGTCGAAAGCCAGGAGGTAGACGGCGATCGCGATGGCGACGACGTTGAAGACGTTGAAATAGCGGGTCTCTTCCTTCTCGTCGACTGCGTCGGCAGCCGGGTCGGCGTCGCGGAGGAAGATCATGGCTGCGAGGCAGACGGCGACGGGGACGATGGCGAGCATGACGAGGAAGGATGAGGGGCTGTCGGAGAAGAGGGCGGAGCAGATGTCGGTGAAGATTGCTGTGCTGAGGCCAACGTAGCCTTTCAAGATTCCCGAAACGGGGCCGCGGTTCTTGCGGAAGTTGCGGATGCAGGTGACCAGAACCGCCGTGTTCATCCAAGTCGTGCTGTTGCCGCCCATGCAGAGGAAAATGCACATCTGACAGAGCAAAACCACACAAACAGCAAAAATCAGAACAAATTCTTGGCGAGGTTGAAGAGGAAAAGAGCAATTGCAGGGTGTTCGACGCTTTTACCTGCCAATATGGGAGCGGGCGGATTTTCTGACTGACAATTAGCCATTGAATTCCATAGCCAATGAGACCTTCCACAGAGCCTATGAGTAGGATGATGGGTGTTGAGAGACGGTCAGATGCTAAGCCGGCGAAGATGCCAAAGGCCTTGCCGATGTCTTTGGCGACTGAGAGGTTGTTGAGCTCTAGCTGGGTGAGGCCCATCAGGGATTTGAGGGCGTCTGAGTAGTTGGAGAACGTGTAGTTGTTGCCTGAGATCGCTTGTACCCATACGGCTGTCACAAAGCCCAGCCATTTGCCCGTGGAAGAAGAGGGAGAGAACAGAGCCCCCATTTCGTGAGAGAACAGAGGGTGGATAGGTGAGAGGGGTTGGTCTGTTGAGCGCTGCTTCCATCCTCTATTTATGGTGTTACTTCCTTGTCAGCTCCTTTGAAGACCAGAAGTACCAAAGCGACCAGAATTCAAAGACAATTGGCCAGAGATAAAATAAATTAATATCTAACAAGAGGCCATGGCAAACACCTCCCCTTGGTTTTCAACAGTTAAAAATGCCTTTAACTCTTTTTAAATCATTTTGAGTACTCCCTTCACCGATAAATGCCAATGTAAAAGGACACAAATGAGATTATTTTGGCAGACTGTTTTGAGCCTACCATAAAAACTAAATAAACCACTCTCTAAATATCTGGCTCATAGATATTAAGTAATTGCATGCGGTAAGGCAAGCATGGGAATGTTACAACTCAAACCAACAGAAGTTTAAGGGATTATGGTCTTCAATGAAAAGTTGAATCTTTTCATATTAATTGACACTAAAGCATGAATTTAATTGAAGGTTTAGCGGGAATGATCTTTGATGCCATATCGAAATTAATAATAGGCAAATTGGGCGACTTAGACCTAGATTAAAATTATTCAAGAGAAGAAAAAGTGATACTAGAGTGCACGATAAGATGAATATTTCAAGGACAACATGAGCTAACAAATAGCTAAATCAAGAGCCTTGCGGCAATCTACTTCGTTTGGTAATGGAGTGTAGCTGTAATTGAGTTGTATACTTGCTAAGACAATCCACCGTCCCTTCAGCTAGATTTTTCTGAAAGTAACACAAGGCAAAAGATAAAGCAAGTTGCAGACGAAAACCAGTGCGCGTCCACCTTTTCGCAAACATTTTTAGCAAATGTACGTGCCATCTTTTTCATGGACTACAGACCAACACAGAAAAAAAGAAAGGAAAAAAAAAAACAAACAAAACAAAACTTGCATAGCTTAAGAAGATCCGCCAATAGAATGACAAGAACAGAATGTAATATAAAATAAAAGGCAATAGTACAAATTCAGAGGGCTTGTTTGCACTTATTGAAAGGGATTACAAGAGTGATCATTCAAGTTTTATCTTGGGACTTGCACATGGTCGGAACACGCATTTTGCACGTGTCCCGCTGCTGCCAACGCGATGCTCTCACCTGCGTGTTGTGTAAACGATTTCCAGCTTCAAGATGACGCCTGTACATGCATGCAGACAGCTGAGAGCTGACGGTGCGGCGTTGGATTGCATTTTCAGGAATTGAGTAAGCTTCCAGGCTTCCTTGGCGATGGTGTAGGCACGTGCAGTCCAACCAAGTCTTCCGAAGCAATTGAAATTGATCAACTTTTTAATTAGACAAGTTGTAGTGTCTAAATATTTGTTCGTCCAAAAGTAAGAATCTTGATTTGACCGCTTTTTAAAGGTTTTAAAAAATTATAAAATATAATATAATACAAAGTAGAAAAGCGAACCATACATGCTTATCTCAAAAGAACGCGTGCTTTACAACAAAACTATATTGCACGGTTCAAATCTCTAATTTCAACGATATTGTTTAAAAAATAGGTTTGATCCAGCATACTGTGGGAGTGCATATGTGACTTGGGCATTGCAGGAAAGTGGGTCCCCTGTAGAACGACATGCAGCATTCATCGATCGCGTACGGAAAGATCCGTGATTATCAGAAATGCCACAATAACAACTTGGTTGGGCTGGCATCGTCAGACATTTAGTGCTGCACCGCAAAAGTCAAGAGAACAAAGAACAGGAAGATACGCTATCAGCTTGCTGATGGAGTTGCCAAACACCGCAATTTATACACGTAAAAGTTTGCCCAACAACAGTGGAAGTAAATCTATGCCTGTTATACGTTATACATAGATTTTGTAATTACTATTCTAGCATTATTTAAACTTTGAGAGTACTTTTGAGAATGATGTAATATAATAGAGAATAATAATTAAAAATAAAATAAATAAAGATAAAATAAATAAATTTTTGTATAAAAAAAGGGTAAAATGATGATTAAAACTATAGATAATCGTAAAAAAAGAATGATTATTAGATAGTTAAGATATAAAATCACATCAAAAGATGTATAAAAGGGATAAAAATGTGAAAAATTCTTTCATTATTTTTTTCTCATTACCAAATACTTCCTATGTGGAAGTAATATTTCTAAATTTGGTTTGACATGTTTTTTTTATTTTATACTCCCTCATGTGATTAAGTGTAAACTTGCTATTAAATCTTCAAACTTTCGTACGCTAAAGTGCTTTGGTAAAAATCCATAAATGATATTCATTCATGTATTTAAAACCTTGTTAAACAACATAATAATGAACTTTCATGTGCTTGGTGCAAATATCAAATCTTAGAAATTTTGATAGCACCATAGAATTGAAGTTACTACTTTTAATATAAATTAAAAGTTGCATCTTTGGATCAAGATGATTCAACAATTTTGTTAAACTATCAAAAATATCATATCGTAATACTAAAATATCTATTAATAAAGTTTGAAAATTATATTTATTTTCATTTTGCTTCCTCAACTTTTTTATTTCTGCAAATTCTCTCCAATAACTTTTTAAAATTATGAAAATAATCTCTAACTATAAAACTAATTTGCAAAAAAAAATCTTTTCTACATTTCATAGAAAAAGAATTGTCACCCTATCATTTATGTGTAATATGCTTCTGAAGTAAAAACACTCAAAATAAGATGTATCAAGCTAATATAGCTTCTTACTTTTATTTGTGAGCTTTATACCTTTGCTCTACTACTTTGTCTTATGTCTATTTTGCATCTTTTTGCCAAACTAAAATGTGAACTTAGATATTAATACCTAGTCTATCAAAATTTTTAAGAATATAAATAAGAAGAATCTAGATTATAACCAAAACATGTTAGTTGAAGAGGTTGAGACTTAAGATGTAGAGAAGAGGAGAAAAATTAATGAGAAAAAATGAGAAAAATAATATGATATAATAGGAGCTAATGATTAAATATAAACTGAATAAAGATAAATTAAATAAAATTTTTATATAAAAATAAAAAATGATGATTGAAAAATAGGTAATAATGAAGAAAAATAAGGTTGTTAAGTAGTTCACATGTCAAATTACATAAAAAAAAGATATGAAAAATATGGTGGAAAGAGGTAAAAATGTTTTTCATTCTCTTTTTCTCATTACCAAACACATCCTAATAGGGTGTTTAGAAATGGGAAAAAGATATGAAAAAAAGCAATGTGGAAAAGTTTTTTTTAAAAAAGAGGGGGTGATGTGATGTAATAAAGGATGATGATTAAAAATAAAATAAAGAAATCAAAAATAGATAAAATTTTTATATAGAAAGATGTGAAACAATGATTAGAAATATATGTAAAAATAAAAAAATAGTTGTTAGATGGTTAAGATACCGAATTACATCAAAAGTTGTGTAAGAAGGGGAGGAAAAAGGTAAAAAATTTTCCATCCTTTTTTTCTCATTAACAGGTTTAATGACCATGTATTAAAATAAAATAATAAAAATAAAGTGTTGATAGCAAGTAACTATCGATGATTTGAAATTATATCTAATAATGCGATAGGTGGTTTGTATACATATGGTTTTTCAACAATGTTATTAGATTGATAGCATGCATGTATTATTGCTCCCTAGTACAAGTATAACTAAGATGGAGAGGGGGAACAGAAGAAGGGTCATTACTGCAAAAGAAAAAGGGAAGAAAGGAGAGTTAGAAAGGGAATCCATTACCTACATCTTTTTTCTTTTCATCATCTTGCATCCAAATAAATGATTTAGATGAATCTATGTTATTTGTATGATGATTAAACTGACTTAGATCATTAATTAGATGATTATAAACTATGTTTTAGCTAAGATATATGTTATGTGTATGATACTGATGTACAGAAGTAAAAAATTAAAATATTCATTTTTAGTGAATTTGAAAACAAAATTATTCTGGTTTACACATATTCTATTTTGATGATCGGACTTATTAATTATGTTTAGTTTTTTGTGAATTCAAATGCCATATAAATTTTGTTAAAATTGGATCTGAAATGTTTGTTAAATTGTTGATAAAATTTATTATATGTTGAAATTAGAATTTTGTTAAATTCTATATCTAATAGAATTACATATTGAATATAGGTCTTAAATCGAAGCTCTTATTTTGTAAAATTCCTCAAAAGGGTGAGGTTGAGGAAACATTGTGTATATTGAAAAATATACACAAAAATAAAAATAAAAAAAGGAGAGAGGAAGAGAGAATAAGGACGCTTTAGAGATTACGTCCGTTTGAAATTTTTTCATGCAGTGGTCAAAAATGTTAAATGCAGGATTTTATGCATATTATTTTCAAGATCCGATCTGGTAGATGAATTTCAAATAATGGTATTACCCTAGAAAAGAGATTTTAGGTTGAAATGAATTTGTTTGATTAGTTAAATTATAACATATCATGTTTAAAATTAATATGTTGAATATTAATATTAGTCGTTGGATGTGTTTATTATATTAGTATTTGCCTAGGGTACTGATCTTTGGGTCAAATAATGTTGTTTGATTAGTAAAATTTGACAATTTTAAAATGTAGTAATTGAATCAAATTTAGTAATTTTGGACTTTAGATCATCTTTTGACAATGATGAATGATTAGAATAGGTTATAAATATTTTATAAATTACTTTTAATGGTTGATATGCTTTAAAATATATAGGTAAATGTTGTTTTAAAAAATATATATGCAATAACAAAAAGGCAACGCAAGTCCCTTTTCAAAAGTTCGTTCTGTGGGCTATGCAGGCCAGAGCCCAGAGAGCAAGCCATGCTCGCTGCGGTGCTAATGCACGGTTGTTGGTCCGACAACCATACGGATAACCAAAAATGTTTTAGTGATTTCTTGACCATCTAAACTTGATTGGGTGATTAAATAATGGATTTTTAGATTTTTGGATGTTTTGGATCTAATGAAAGGGATAGATTATATAATCAATGACTAGATTATGGAATGGTTAGATTTGTTTGCTGATATCTAGACCCCATGATCTCCAAATTAGGCGATCGAGTATTTAATTTTAAGGTTTTTGAATATTCTAAACCCAACGAAAGGATCAGGTGATTCAAAAGATGACCAGATAATGAAAATGAATGGCCAAATTTCAATTGTTGATTAATGGACACCAACATATCTTATGTGGATGTTCAGATAGTGGATCTCGATGTTTATGGATGTTCTGAACCTAATAAAAGGGTCAGATTATCCAAATGGTAGTCAGATCATCCAAATGATGGTCAAATAATTGATGTCTAAGTGTATAGGGGATGTTATCCCATAGTTGTAAAGGTGAGATCCTCTAGACTGTATGGTATATGATCTGAAGTATTGATGTTTGTCAGATCATTGAGGTCTAAGTAGACAGCGGATGTTTTCACATAGATATGATGGTGTGGTCCTCTAGACTAGTTAGTGTATGATCTGAGGTATCAACCTGATGAGGTGATGGTCAGGTAGATGGATGGTATGAAATATTATTTTACTCGACTTTTATAGTGGTCTGTCAAATCATACAGTTTATGATATTTAATGTAATTTGATTAGTATTTTTATTACATAAGCTAGTTACATCTATTTTACTTACTGACTTGCTATAATTCATCCCAATATTATTTTACAAAGAATACTGCTCACAGAGGACATTAGTCATGGTGTGGGGATAAATGTGGCAAAGTGCTGCGTGAAAGTGATGTTAAAAAAAATGTTACATTTTTTGTTTTAGGTTGAAGGATTATATTTTGTAAATTATACTGTAATACTTTATTTAATAATGAGCTATTGTGGTTGCCTTCATGTTTATACTTCATCTCTCATACAATAGATTTTGGAAGCTTCACCCCTGGGACTAGCGTGTGACACCAAGTAATAAGGAAAAAAGGGATGAAAATCTCTCATGTTTTTTTATATATCAAAAGATGTGATTTGACATCTTAACTACTCTCCATAACTCTCCTTTTTCATTGTTATATATATAATCATTATTTCAAATCTTTCTACATAAAAGGCTATTAATTTTATTTTTATTCATTTTGTATTTAATCATTACTATCTATTACATCACATCACATCATTCATGATGTTTTCCCTCACTTTTTTCACATTCTTTTTTCCCCACATCTTCTCCCTTTTGTCAAACACACCCTAAATAAAGAAAAACAAGAGTTAAAGTAATTGAATAAAAGCATTAGCAAATCTGACATCAGGAAGCACATGTAGTTGGGTAAAAAGAACAAGCCTTTCTCAAGCTACCTTGCATATTGATTTGCAAGAATTGTACAATTCTTTGATGACTTTGAACCCAAACATCCCCTAATATCCTTTTCTTATGAGCATCTAAATTGATAACAAGAAACAATACTAGGAATTGTCTAATGGCATTTATACCCAGCAAAACCAAAACACCCACATAGAATATCTATATCACTCACAAACAAGCACCATATAAAGTGTGTTATTCATAAAAAAATAGGTGTCTTAGAGTAGGACCTTGTATTGCATATGTTAGGAAACTATAACATTAGATAAGCTTTATAGTTGATAGATTAGCCATGTCAACCTCTAACATCAATAAGAGAACTATACCAACCACACCATGACTCCGCACTATTGGGTCCAACCTTATTATGATACGTAGGGAGTATAACAAAGTTGAAATCTAAATGATATGGGACAAGCAAATAGGATGTAGAACTATGAAAAATGAAATACAGTGGAAGCACACAAGTACAAAAAATAAGAATACAAAGATTTATTGTGTTTTGGGTCTCCTTGGCACCTACTTCACTCTCTAAGATTTCTCCAACCTTAAGTTCCACTATAATGTATAGAATCACAGCTCCCTTGGTTTCCTGAACTAACCAAGAACTCTTACAATCTAGTTTTACCAAGCTTACCTGAAACTCATACACTGTTGATTTTCCTTGATATTACTAACAACTCATACAATATTGGTTTCCTTTGAGTTCACCAACAAACTCGTACAACCTAGCTTTTAGAACTAATAAGAAACTCCCCTTTACAAATACAAAGTGTACAAGAAATGTCTCTAACTTAGGCTAAGATGTATATACAGTTAAAGTTCAACTATAAAAGATAAGTACACTAAACACATAACATTGATTCAAACTCCCCTAAGATGGAAATGATGTGGCTTTTATGTCCGTTGATCTTAGTAGCACCTTGGAGTGAATACACTTGGGAAACTTGAATTGGTTTCTTACTTTGATTCGTATTTGGCTTATGGAACCCTGAAGCTTCACGTTTCTCTTCAATGAATCTTCTATTTGTATCTTTCAGAAAGGTTTTGGACCATTAGGAAAAAGACCATTGCATTATCGTCATTATAGTGCCACTTGGATTTCTGATCATTGGAGCGGCAGGCGCTACCCCAAGAGGCAGTCCTATTGGCTACAACAATCCAATGAGAACACATCTCCCTAGAGCCCCGTAGGTGAATGACATACCGGTTGTGATCCTTCAGAACTTATGAAATGTCTCGGAAGGTTGAAACACATCTTTCCCTTTATGAAATCTTAACAAAAATATTATTAGCTTAATTTAAATTATTAATAAGTTTTGTTAATCATTAAAATTAAACCCTTAGACTTAACACGCATGGTTCTGTATGGCTTTGCCTAGAACTGGTACCACTCTAAGAGGGACTCCTAATTGAGCTAAAGGTGTATAACCCTCAAGAACACTTCTTTAGTCATGAAATCTAATTGTCTCGGTGTACACTTAACTATAAAATTATAGGTATGTATACCCTATGGACATAAGCTTTCAACTATCTATGCATCTCTCTTACAATCTTATTACTGACTTAAGTATCTGAGTGTTCAAGCAAGTACTACCTTTGATGTCTTATTATATTTTCTTTATCTTATAAAATCTTTGTGCAGGAATTCTAGAGAGAAATTTGGGTGAGAGCCATAACATTAGCTTCGTTTGTGAGAAAGTTTCTTAATTAAGTCATATCAAATGGATATTCTAACAATACCAACAATCCTTCACTAGGAGACAAACCGTCTCCCACGACTGATCAAAGTAGTTCTAGAAACATCATGATAACTTCCAGGATAGACATATTTATGGAACAATTGCTATAAACAAATAACCTCATGATATAATAGATGATGTAATAATAAATGGGATTCTTCAAGAGGATGCTCACCTAAAACAACTAAAGAGGTAACCCCCATCCACAACCATTAATTTCACCATTACCAAGACAACATCCTCAGAAAACTCTTGGGTAGGATTGAAACCTTATATAACCCCAAAATCATATCAAAATTGGGGATAATGCTAGAACATGTTATCAAGTAAGGCCCCACCTTGATAACAATCATGCACTCCTATAAGGAGCAAGACCAACAATAACCTAATGCAGAAACTGATTCAAAGTGTCGTACGTAATGTGGGAATAGCAGAGGTGAGAGAACTCCCTCCCCATAGAAGAAAGAGAAAACATTGAATGAATCCTCAATCATTCGGCCTGATCCACTAATACCGCAAGGGGGCTAACCCAGTGATAAATGAACACTTAATTTGCAATAACTAACCAAAATCGTGGGGAGATCAAAATGCAGCACCATGTTGTAATAGCCCGTGACCACATTATTGAAGTATTGTCTACTTTTTACCATAACAGTCCTTACGACTTTACTCCTTTGTGGTTGATGCCTATATAACCCCATAAAAGATACATCAACAGGTTTCCATTGAGCCTCACAATTTAAATTTTAAGAACTTTCTCTCACTTTTTGATGTAGGATGGTTCATCCTTACCACCCTTGCTTAGAAGCCTTCCAGGAGCCGCACCTTATCGAGGCTCTTTCCATCCACAACGGTCACTCTCTGCCCTCATCAGCCTCAGGTGTTACAGGCCCACTAGCTTCCACTTGCTTCATCCTCTAACCACTCTACTAGCAAGGGTCCGGCTTTGATACCATTTGTAATAGTCTATGGCAACACTGTTGAGATATTGTCAGCTTTGGACCATTATAGTCTTCACGGCTTTGCCCTTTTGAGGTTGATGCTCATACAACCCCCACTAAGGGTGCCTCAACAGGTTTCCACAAAGCTCCATAATTTAAAGTTCAAGAACTTTCTCCCTCTTTTTCGATGTGGGACGGTTCATTCTTGTCACCCTTTGCTTAGAAGCCTGTCAGGAGCCGCACCTTATCTAGGCTCTTTCTAGCCATGATGATCACTCCCTACCCTTATCAGCCCCAAATGTTATACACGTTTAGAAAGAAACTGATTAGGGATGCAACTTGGGTTGGGTTCAACCCAAACTCGACCTGCCAAATCCGTTGAAACTCATGTTTTGTCAACCCAAACCCGCAATAACATAAACCTAATTTCAACATAAATATTTATAAATAAATAAAAATATATATATATACATTTAAATTAAATGGTTTATTATTTTTCATTAGTTTAAAATATAAATGAACAGTTTTTCACTTAGTTTAATCTTTAAAATATGAATGAAAAATTTCAATGATTGAATGATATATTATTTTTTGTTTAGTTTAAAATATAAATAAGCAATTTAAACAATGGTATTTCAATCAATCAGACTGCCACTATATTTTTATTAACACAAATTCCAACCTGAAACTCAACCCGCACTTGATTTTCAAAAATATGGCTAGGTTGAAGTTTTACAAATAGTGTTATAGTTAGGATTAAGATTGAAATTTTACAAATAGGATTAAAGTTAGAGTTGAGACAAACCAGAGTTTTAAGAGCCTGAGTTGCACCCCTATAACTTACAACCTCCTAGAGGATTGAATCGAAGGACTCGAAAAGAAAATCCCAAGTTGATGCAAATAATATGGGGGAATAATACAATAATATCCCTTCACTAAAGAAATAGTGGAAGAGCCCTAACATCCAAAAGTGCTTTTTATTCATTTATATGTTATTTAGCCCAAAATGAAAAGCACTCTCTCCTCCCAAATTTCTTCTTTTATTTATTTTCTATAATTTATCATGATAATTTCTTAATAAAGTAAAATTTAAAATGCATCTAAATAAAATATTAAATGTATGAAATGAAAACATATATGAGTAAAACCAAAAAATAAATAATAAAAATTTTCAATATATATAAATACAAAAGATAAAATATAAATATATAAGATATAAAAGATAAAAGATAAAAGAAAAAATATATAAATATGAAATATATGCATATTTGTGTGTGTGAAATAAAAATATAATAATAGTCAACCTATATGAAATATTGAAACAATTTTAACGAGTAGAGATTCACTCGTAAATGATTTAAAAAAAATTATGGTCTACAAGAATATGCTTAGTTAAAGGATAATGTTAAGATTAATAGTTGGCTTAAATTTTATATAATTATTAAGATGGGCCTTAAACAACCTTGACCATAGAAATATTCGTCTAATATATAATATGAATATATATTTATTTATATGTTATATATCAATAAAATATGATATACACTAATATTATTTTTAATATTACAAAAAATTATATAGCATGTCTTCATACAAAAATTATACATATTAATATATGTTTTATAAAATAAACTATAATGTCTATATATATTATCCATTCATATATATTACATAAGATATATAAAATACACTTTTAATAATAGTTATTATATTAATAAATATATAATATAGATATATTTTATAAATAAATTTTACATAAAAATATATGTTTACTAGTAAATAGGTTAGATTAAACATTGTTGTTTCATTTTTGATAATTTTAATACTTAAAAGCACTTTCGACATTTTTAGCCAAACACATACATAACAACGACAATAGTTTTTAAATGATTTAGCCAAATGCTAAATAGCTTTTTGCTTATATCACTAATAGCAATAACTCCACTTCTAAAATTACTGTCCTTAATAGTTGAAATTTGACAACTAAATCATATAAGCCATTAACTATTGATACAAAAGCACTTTTAGGTTTTGTAGATTAAGGGCCAAACAAGCCTTTAATTGTGTTATTTTAGACTAAAACATCTGACCATTACTTTCAAACTTTGAACTAGATTGAGGAGCAATTTAGGTCAGGTGTGAACTTAACTAGAATTGACTCTTTTTGACATTAGCTAGGTTTAGTTCTACCTTCTTGATAGGCGTTCATTTTTATAGGAAGTTTGGTTTAAGGTATTGAGTACCAGAACTGAACCAACCCATATGAATTATTTAAAAAAATACTAAAAACCTTAATAAACTAACACAACTTGAATTATTTTTATAGTTATATTTTTATTTCACACTATTATATGACACATGCATTTATATTTTAAAGCTTAAAAATTACTCAATGGGTTTTATTACATTAGTTGGTAGGCTATATATAGAACATTAAAACTTGCATTGTTTTGTGCATTACATTGGTTTTTTTAGGACCAAAGAAAAATAAACAATTGATATTGAAAAATTATGCATTTGAATCTCAAAAAAGGAATATGAAATAATTATTTTAAAGTGCCAAAAATAATATAATTCTAAAATAGTGTAGGAATCTATACATGTAATCAAATATTTTTATCTACTTTCAACCTTTAATAAGTTACTAATTATTTCTACCTTAGTACTTATGACAGGCACAAGAATAAGTATAATTGAAATATCTTATGGATATAAGGCAAGTAAGCAAATGATTGAAGTCCAAACTTTCATATTTCTTGCAAATAATTTTTTATAAAGATGATTAAAAATTTTTGATTTATTTTTTCTTTTATATTTTGTGGCATGTTTTTTTTACTTTGAAAAAATGTTTACTAATAATACTTAGAATATATAGCTAAGATTATATAATTAGTTGATAGTGTAATTAAATTAAACTTTGAAAGAATCAATTTTGGCCAAAAGCAAATTGACCCATATATACATACACATATGTTTTTTTCATACTCAAAAACACATTCAGCATTTTGCGACAAAACAGATCTACAACATTCAAAGGGCATTTTAGACGATTAAGGCGAAACACTAGATAGCTTATCGCTTACTGGATATTCTGAAAAAGCTCTACTTGCATACCAAGTTCTTGGCCTAGGGTGCACGTATTTAGACGCTTTCTTCATGAGCCGTGAGGGTTTTTTTTTCGCTCGTGACGATTTCAGTTTTGGAATAACGTTTTTCCGTTAGAAAAAGAAGAGAAAAACACGCCGGAAGAAAAAAGAAGTCTATCCTGTGAAGCAAGAATAGCGTTTCGGTCTCATTATCTTGCACAATGCCGGCCAATTTCTAATCATCATCCATTGCATTTGCACCAAATTTTCTACAGAAGTCTCATCATCCCCTCCTATAAACAGTTTGGGTCGATACATCTATAGCATCTAAAATTGAAAAGCAAATTAAAAATTACATCTTCTCTTCCCATTGATCTGTAATTTATATTTTCCTTTCTTATAATTTATACTTATATTTTCCTATTGAAAAACACATTCACATTGCTTTAACAAAAACTAGAACGATTTTTTTTTTCTAGATACACTACCATATACTTATCTCTTATTAAAAATCCCAACTATGTCTACATATTTTAGAAGCTTGTTTCAAATTGGCTAGCATACATGTGTAATTCATCCGTGCACTACTCTGTGCTTCTCTTCACTGCTCCTTTAAAAAGACATGTCATGAATATTTTGAGAGCATTTGAAATGAAATAACGCCTAATCATGTGTGTGTGTGTACAAATTTTAGCAAATCTGAAATAAGTTTTTGAAATGTGTATGCATGTTTATTATTTTTGATAAAATGTAAATATATCTGAATAATATATCAAAAAAAAATGCCAAACTAGTTGCTTGGATTGAATGGGAAAGAACGAGAAAAAAAAAGCCAGAAAATTTTCAGTTTTCAATAGCCAATTAGGCATATACCTAATATAATAATTGTTTCTATTATTACTTATATTTTTCATCATTATATACAGTATTTATTTTAATTAATTTTATTTATTTTATGATCGACCTCATTTTCTATCCTTTTCAATTCTTTCCATTCCACCAATTAGCTCTTTATTTATAAGTTTGGAATTGGTCAAGCATTTTAAGTAGCTTTTAAAGCCTAAAAATGATCATAGGTACACGGGTCTATTATGCAAAGGCTGACTGAAAAGCCAGTGCATCAGAAGGCTCTTTTAGGGTATAAGACAAATGCAACGGGAGAAAAACCATGAAATCGACGAGCCTTTCGTCAGCAGCGGAAGGAATGAGGACGAGCTGTAGCTATTTGACTGACGCTATTTCATTCATAAACAATGCGTCAGCTAAAGTACTAGTATTGCCCCACCAATGTCACATGATAATATCATAATAGTAGCCAATGCACGTGGCTTGGCTCACCAATTCCTGATTGTCTTCCAATATAGTCATGTGCTCTTCACTTCTTTCTTCAAACTGGTAACACGATCAATGCATTATTTGCTAGAGAGAGAAAGAGATGAAAGTCGTGAATTATTATTGTTTTTATCCTAAGTAGATATGGCAAGTTTCAATATTGTTTTCTCGTTGATATGAATTTTATTTAGATCATGAATTTTGTGTAGAACATATAGAGTTATCGACATCAATTATCTATACTCGGACCACATCAAATAATTTCTCCTCAATCGATTGCTAAAGTTGTCAGGCAAATTTTAAATACAAATTACCTAACAAATCCGTTCGCTAAGTATGAAATTCTTGCCAATAGAAAGTTTGGAATTTTTGCTGTCAGTGTCAATATCAGAAATATCTCTACTTGGATGTATCTGAGAAAAAAAAAACAAAAAAGAAACCATGGAAAGTGGCAGATCTGCATCGCCATTTTAGACCTGTCCACTCACTGAGAACGAGAGAGCAAGCTTTGATACAGCTGTAGAACCAAACAAAAAATAAATACATCGATGATAATTGCTCCAAATACGTAGTCATCATCCAAGGGTTGGCACGTAAGCAAAATAAAGCCTAGACAACTCAAATATAAATTTAATTCGCCCTAATAGATAATTAAATTAGTGTAGAACTTTTTTCTTGGACCTGTTGGATATTGCCATTCCTACAGGCATTAACTAAAATAAAGATTCCATACAAGAAAAGGGAAGGGGTTCTATGGCACTTCATTTAAGGCCCATCTCAAGAGTTGCAAGAAATCTAATCTTTTTATTAACCTTGTTAGTATCTTTTTGGCTAGACATTTAAAACTATCTCAATTAAAGACTTATATGGGTCATAAAAATTAATAAAATTTGATCTATTAAAATCATTTGGTTGCTAAATGGGCTTATTTCTTTGAATCAAATATCTAAGCCTTCTTAAAAAATCATTGTATGTAATATAATGAATACTTAGTTTTAATTTAATTTAATGGAACATATTAAGAATATAATTTTAAATAATTTTATTTACTTTTTCTATGAA
>JAYJMB010009874.1:7464-22250 GCA_036873735.1 Pouteria campechiana
AATAATAATAATAATAATAATAATAATAATAATAACAATAACAACAATAACAACAACAACAACAATAATAATAAGTGAAAGAGAAATTTATCAATCAATAGGGAAGATCATTCATAGACAATATAAATCAAAACAACAAGATGCTTGAATGCAAAATTCGAACAAAGAAGCAATCTAACATTAAGGGAATTAACAAGTTAAATTGTTGGAAGAGACTCAAAGTCTAATACTATTGGGATTATTGCCCTATGTAACAGAAAAATAAATAATTTTATTGTTAGTAGTACCTGGAGAACTGACTGGGAAAAAAGTATAGATACAGCAGTCTTAAACATTTTCCAACGATCATTTCCACAGGATTCCTTTGAAGCAGGTTTCCATATGTCACCAAGTGATATCCTTGACAATGAATTTGGCCTGGAAACAATAGATTGTTCTAATGACTTACATCCTTCAAATGACTATCATTCTCAGAACCTACTTTGAAAGTAAGAGCTAATTTTTCACCAGAATGATGTTGGATGAAAAGGCATGGAAAATTAGGAAGAGTCATCTAGATGAAACATTTAGTGTTTTCATCTATTGCGACTGGAGATATATTTTAAAATCTACATAAAACTGGCCAAATGAAAAACCAAATTGATGGATGGAGACATTCGCCATGGGTTTCCCCTCATAATCCTCAGTCCTCTGCATGTAAATTATCTTATGACACGACAAGGAAGCTATCCTATGTCACTTCCCCATCCAGATAGTCATTATTATTTTTTTTTTTGAAAGGCTAAACATCTGACTAATGTGGAAGAAAGATCCAAGAATATTCTCTCCCCTTACAAGTTACAACCCAGTGTCCAAGTTGTGGAAACGTTAGTCTTCTAATTAGTTCCATAATCTCACTCCCTGCTAAGTAACGTATCCGGCTCATGTCAAAACAGCAGTAAAATCCATGATTAATGTTTTGGTCAAGGTTTTTAATCATCCTTTACACAGAACTCATAATAATCTCTTGGCATTTTAGAACTGCCCATCTTTTTCATAAAAGAGGGAATAGTTCCTTTCTAATTATTAGTCTATTACGTATGTGAAAGTGCTTCTGCTTTTCTTCTTAGACAATTCCCGGCAGGTTGCTAGAAATATTCCTTCCCTGGAAGTTTTCAGTCATCAATACTTTTAACATTTTGTTGCTCCCTCAGGTCAACAAGGAAATGTGTAATTTTAATTTGAAATTACTAAAATTCCATTTAGACCAGAGATGTAAAAAGTATGCAAATAAGGCAAACAAAATCACTTTTCATATGACAGAACAGAATCGTGGATGTATGCACAACTCATAAGATCAATTTCCACCTTAACACAGCGTGCCTGCAATTCGACATGCACTGACCTCAAATAGGCTTCTGAACTTTCACTGGTAGCATTGGCTGTAAATGATGTCTCTGGTGCAGAAGGAATAATTCCAATCCACATAAGCAATTTCCTCAAAAGCCTCCCCCGGGATCCAAGTACTGATGATAGAAGCCCTTCATAACGAGGGATTGCCCTTTGTGCTCTAAACCATATAGGAGGATCACTATCTGATATGTCATCAGTGTCCATGTCATTGAAAAGTTTTTCATCAAAAGAAAATGTCCCCTGAGGCAAGGAAAGCTCCTTGAGCCTGAGCTTAAATCCCTCAATCCACCCTTGAATTTCGTTGGTCTGACTAGCATTTTTTATTGCCTGTATGGCAAAGTGACAGAAATGAACATGTTAATATGAGGACAGAACAACAATACAGTGAATGGAAAATGTGGTGGCATCTCATGCTGTAAAATTTACAATTATAAAAAATGCACAAAACTTGAACATTATCAGGAAGGCATAACATTGTTAGCCAAAGTAATCCCTCCCTTCTCAGTCAAAGAAAACCACAATAATCTTCATTAGAATCCTCAATTGCCACTTCGCTCAGCTTGTAAATTCTTGTCACAAGACTTACAAACATCATATCTAATTTTTCATCCAAGCCATATGCTCAAGCATCAGGTATTAGTGAAAGTTGTTTTTTTTTTTTTTAAAAAAAAAAGAAGCTTAAATTAGCTCATGCATAAGATGATACCAACAACCTATTGACATAAACAAGAAATCTGTGCCTTCCACCAAAACAGCCTAAGAAAATGCAAAGGAAACTATTATAAGCATCTAGGCCCATACCTTGATCCATAAATCTTTTCAAAATCTATTGGATGGGTGTTCAGAGAAGATAGTGCATAAATTGAAGAAAATTGAAGGAAGTTGATGAGTATTAATAAACTGTCTTTAATAGATGCTGTACAATTATTTGATCATGAAACCTTGAGCATCTTTTGTGGTTATACTCAATAAGCAAATCGTTTTCCTTAAAAATTAATCTCTTTGGAAATCATTATGACGAACACTATATGCAAGGAAACAAGCTCCATCTGCTACAAAAGAACAAGAATGAGCAAAAGAGAACATTATATGTTAAGCAAAAAAATCAAACAACCTCATTTATCCACGAGCCAATTTTTTCCAGTGGTCTCGATAGAATGACGAAGATCCGTTGCAGAAGCCTTGATTGCAAATAATCCAGCTTTTCAACAATTAAAAGTCCTTTTTGCCTTTCAGTAGCATATCCACGTCTGTACAATAACAGAACATCAAACATAATAAATAACTTAATAGAAGTAGTTAGCATTAAAGAAATATAATGGAAACATAATGCTTTAAATCTGGAGACTGCTCATTCCATCTCATGCAAGTTAGCAAATGAGCTGAATTTCAATTATGTGCATCAAATATTTTTATCTATGTACTTCCATAGTGAACTCGGAACTCTTACAAGTGGCTCCATATATTCCAATAGAACCAAGATTTTATTGTTGGCAATCAAGCTGGTGAAGAAAGTTTTCCAAGACAACTACTCATTGAGCTGGGACTCCATGAGCTCCATTTCCCATGCAACAATTCCTGCAAGGTCCTTTGGAAAAGGCAATCTATGGGCATCATCTATCCTTGTCTATTGCCAGCTCCACTTATTTCCAGTGTTTTAAACATACAAATGTCTTACGTGGTAGCTTGACCAAAGACATATGCCTTTGTTTTTCTGTCTTGTCTCAACTGAATTAACATACCAAAAAGTTTGTGGGGGAAATCATGGATTTTGAATTCTTGCTCATACAATGTGTCTGATTTGGATACAGGTATGAGTGATGGCAAGGTATATACTTGGACATATTTTCAAGAGAATAATTCATTGTTATCAAAGGTAAATGGCTACAATTTACAATTTACAATTTATGTCACTCACAGTTGCAACAGGAATGGGGACAGATTGATAGATTGACGGGACAGTCACTGCCAGCTAGAATGCACATTCGCTGATTAAAAGGTATCAATTAACATAATGATTGAAGAAATCGTATAAAGGATCTTAAATTGAATGAAAAAGATCATGGATATACAATTCAGTTAAACTGACAAAACAAACATAGCTTGCCTATCGTTAAGACCTCTAAAGCAACAGGTGATTAGACAATCCAACCATCACATCCTGAGCTCAGAAACCAGATAGCTGCAGGTAATAAGGGCATAAAACGCAAACACAAGCTTTTGAACAGTCTTTATCCATCATGGAACTGCAAAAGCATCCGAATACAACTAGGGTATTATAAATTATCACCATTCTATTTCAAACTTTAAGCAATCAAAGTCTAGATAGGTTCTCAAGCAAGACCTACAAATACTATAGCAACAAATTCTAAATCCAAAATCAAGGGAAGCGACCATATTAATGAATAATTGTGCAATTGATAATAGAACTGCATATTTATTTTGAAATGTGCAAGATTGAGCCCCTCAGTTGAGGGCCCTAGGACAGTGGTCAGCCAAAAATCAGTTAATGCAATCATCATATGCACCATCACATTTTAGAACAAGAGAAGCAAACCTACAGTTTATTAGCCAAAAAGATTCCACTTATGGGGCTTGCAGCTTTTTTCTGTTCCATGGATCTAGCATGCCCATAACGATGTGGATCCACAAAAAGAAATCTCCTAAAATGGAATTCCAACAATCCAACCTTTGCCTTTCAAATAATAATAAATACACAACAACAAAACATTCAGTGTTCCTTTTCAAAAACATCTGCCATCCAAACACACCCTTAAATAATTTACATATTTATGACTCTTCAAGTGATGCAATGATATAGATGCCCTGGAAAATGATGGAACCATGTGTTAAGAGTACAAGAAATCCATGTAAAGATCAGTTAGTATCATGTGAAACTTGCTATCACATTAACCAAGATAATTAGATGTCAAATACAGATCAGGGTAGGAGGATACATTGACAAAAGGATCACCCTAAGATGACTACCTCATATGTAATAAAAAGCATGTCATCCTAACACTTAAATAAAAACAGGGGAATAATTTATGAGTTTCTTTATAAGAAAGCCATGCTAGGCAACACAGAATGAGGTAATCACCACAACATTTCATACCTGAATATTATTGCTTTCGAATCAGATGCTTTCTTCCAGTCAACATAAATTGGTAATGTCAGGAAATAATCCGTATTTAATGCAGATGTCAGCAGCAAATCATCAACTGATAGTTCTTCAAACTGAGCATTTTGTAGAAGTTTCATGAAAGAACGCTGGAAACAAGCTGCTACAGCCATTCTGTTAAGTAATTGCTGAGAATAAGTGGTTGTTGAGCAAATTTCTGACCATTCAACATGAAGCAAAGGTGTGAAGAACAAGGGCACAAATTTTTATACCTTGAGACATTGCCTATTTCTGTGGTATTTTTGAACCTTTTGTCTTTCAGAAAACAGTATTTTTTGGTCCTTAAAACTATTTCATACCACATTTTCAGTGAGTTTGCAGAATAACTTCCCAGGAGTAGAAGGATACTGTTATGAGCATACGCTTAGAAATCCCCAAAATGAGCATTTCCAATATATTGGTTTGATAATTCATGAGATCAGAATGACTAAAAGGATGTAAAGCAAATTATCCAGTGTTCCCAGAGATCTTGAATTACCCATCAAGTAAGAGAAAATTCCACTAGTTGGCTGTAAAACTAAGAATGTCCACATATTGGCAATAAGACAATGAATGCTTTATGAGGCAAACGAATAGTTGGCTGAGAAACAAATGTTTATAGAGTGAGCATAACCCAATTTGCAGATGTCGAGATGGATAAATGGCAATTAGATAAAAATAGAAATGCATTTGGCCAAGAGAATCTGAAAGCAGCATGATAAAGAAAATGGAAAGCAAACTTTGATGGTTTAAACATGTGCAACAAGGCTCCAAAAGGCTCAAACCATGGTGTAGATGTTTGAAGTGGCTTTGAAAACTTTGATGGTTAAAGACTCTAAAAGGAGGGAGATGGCTCCAAAATCTAAATTCAAACTCACTATTCCAGTACCCAAACAACAAACGAAAATTCACATTAGAAAAAAAAAATACATATTCTGTCATTAAATCTCTAAGGAAATAAAATAAGCCACTTCGAACAACAAAACCAGACAACTGGTGTGGAAGCAATGACTAAGTAAACATAAAGCAGATGCAGGAATTCAAATGATTGCTATCTTTATGTGACGCCAAAGCATCCACCATTACACATTCATGAAATCAGGAGTCTAAAAGTTACAAGGATTCTCTGTTAGTCAACTTTCATTACACCTACTAAGATGTAAGGAATCATAGCGTGGGGATGACTGTCATAATAGCATTTTTCACTGGTGGACACCAAAAATTGATGCTATGTTTGAAAAGAAAAGAAAATTTTCATTTCTAATTAAACAATAATCATTGTGTGGTGTACCAATTTAGAAGTGCAAATATAATCCATGGTTCCCTCCACAACCCAAATAACCATAATTGTCAAATTAAGGGAAAACCAATTGTTTTTCCAGTGGACTACTCAATAACCAATAAGCCCCAAATTTTAATACACTCTAAGCCACAAGTCTATGAAAGCTGGAGGATGAAGATCAACAAACCTGGAATCTGAAGTAGAATTTTTTCTAGGATTTCTCGCAGATAAGCGCAACAGAAAACTCAAATCCAAGCTATAATGGAAAGGCAGCGGTATGTCAATTTTGTCACTCTCCTGCTCATTTATCACACTTTCACTCTGAAGAGACTTATCTGCTACTTCAGGCTGTGAACTGTCAATGAAGCTTTCTTCAGATGTAATTGACGCACTTTTTTCCTTGGATTCAAATGATTGACTGAGTCCATAACCTATTCGCATCTCCTCTAAAATACCTTTATGTTCGGCATGAATGATGGAGTCCAGGCATCTGCATTACAACAAAAGGGAAGTAAACGTGCCTTTACATGTCAATCAAATAATATAATTGCATAAATGACTTAAAGAAGGATTATGTGAAGGGAAAAAAAAAAGAAGAAGCAAGATTCCCAATATTGAAGCATAAATAAATAAATAAATAAAATAGACACATACATTTCTGGGAATACCACAAACCAAAGAAGCTTCTGCATTTAGACTGAAATTTAAAAATTTAAAAGAATAAGAGACAACAAAATTTAGACTCAAACTGAATTGCACAGACTGAAAGAGGGTTGTGTCAACAAAGGAAGCAAGTTTTCCTTTTTTATTATATTTTTTTTTTAAAAAAAAAAGAGACCGTAATATCACTCTGCTAAGCATATAACCTGTTTTGAGGAATTGCTTCTTTCTTGGCTAACCTTCTCCTATCGCCATCCACATGGGACACATATATGAAGATCCATAGTAAACATTGGATGAACAATTGCCAAAAAGCCACGACAGTCGGGTAATTAAAACTGACTACTTGGAGAGATTCTACTCTCTAGAAACAGAAATCAACTTAAACATTTCAAAGTTAATTAGCTATATATGCTACCCCATTTGCTGATAGTCATTGGCCATCCATCAACCACTACAGAAAATAAAATTCACGGACATGCTGCAGTACTCGAAAACTAATAAAAACATGAAAACATATAAATGACGAACGACTCAAACAAGTAACACCAGTAAAACAAAAGCAAAAAACCAAAACCAGCACTTTATCTCCTCTCATTAAATGTGGAAAGAATACAAATGAATCTAGAACTCACTGAGACACTCGGAGAAAGTCGTCAGCACTTTCCTGTGATCTGAACGTAGAAAGTATGCCGTCGAGAAGCTCAACCTTAGATAACGAAATGTGCTTCTGCCTTGGCACGCGAATTCCGGGTATCCGCTTCTCTTCGTCGAACCTGCCTCCATTCTTAGCTTGACGATTCACGTCGTCCTCGTCTGCTGTGCATTCACCGTCGTCTGACGAAGAATCTTCAACAATCGGAATCGCACCCGGAGGTTCGGCCAGCAATTCCGAAAATTCTTCAACGACATTCTGTGGACAATGCGGTAATTCGACGTGGAGTGCGGAAGAATCTTCGATTTTGGGATGAGATTGCAGCGGCGGGAAGCGGAGAGCGTAAGGATTTGGGAGGGGATTCAAGCGGTGGTGGGAGAAGAGAGGGGGATTTGAAAACAAGGGTTTGAGAGTTGAAAAATAGACTTGAGAAGAGAACATTGTGCAGAAGAATGCAGGCCGCGTTTCAAACGGGTGCGTCTTTAGTACAGTTTTTGCGCGGGTTGGGAGAAATGCCGGGAGTGAGTGATGGATGTCAGAACGGACACGAGTCTACTGGGACACAAAAAAATTGGGCCACATAACTGGGCTTGAATTTGATTTATGGGTCATAGCCCTTTAAAAAGACTTCATGACAACACGCAAACTGCTAGGAAGGCCCAATTTCTTTGGCCTAGAAGCTTCGGCCAACCTTTCCGTCTTTCCCCGCGTGGACGGTTGAGTTTCGTGTACTTCACTCCAGAGAAAGTTCTAAGCTCCTGAAAATCAATCGGTGACCATAAAAGTCCGTTACTGATTTCCGACGGTTGACAAATTTAATTGCAGGGTCCACCAACGAACGTCCCAGATGAAATCCTGCAGATACGTTGAACGAGGCCAGCGACGCTCCACCTTCCTCTGTCCTCTATAAAATCACCGCGAGTAGGGAACGAGCCATTACCGACACCATTTCCATAGTCCAATATATGGCTCTTAGCATGGCAGTCACTCGTCCGCCGGGCCAACGAAGCGGACACGTCAACAGTTTGGAGGTTTTGAGAAGAAGAAACGAAAATCTGGAGAAAGAGCTCAAGGAGAGCCGGGAAAGAGAGGAGAGAGCGCGGAGAGATGTGGAGAGGATGAAAGAGAGACTGCGAGCGATGGAAGAGGCGGAAGAGAGGCTGTGTTTTCAGCTGGGGGAGGTGGAGGCCGAGTCCTTCGAACAGGCACATGCTTATCAGGAGGAGATCACGTCGTTGAAGCAGCAGCTCTCACATGCTCACCCGGCACTCTCATTGTAAAATAGAAAGTTATACTGAAATGAAAGGGCGGGCTGGTTTGTTTTCTTCTATATTAATTTTTTAAAGGATCGAATTTAAAGCTTGCATGTGAGAGGTCGATGTTTCAATGATCCAGGGCGTTCTAGTGTTAGAATTTTCCAAGATTTCTTTAACTCTCGCAAAGAAGCATATTACTGCCGAATGCTGATTACTAGGACGAACGCCGGTTGATAGGGAAGATATGATTATGGTATAGGAAGAACGCCGGTTGATAGGGAAGATATGATTATGGTATGGAAACTTGAAACCGACGTCACAATCAATCGAATTGGAGTGCCAATCATATGCTCCGCGAAGCAATTTCTTAGTTTTGAACTTCTTCCTTCGAATGACGAACATGGGAAGAAGTTTCTTACAATTCACGCTGATAATTTCATGTGGAGACGCTTTAAATCTCCCTTGGCCACGCAAGGCCTGGGTGCAACTGACCACGGAAGGAATTTCAAAATTATGCAATCTTTGATTTATACAACCAGGTAGGTTGTATATTTTTAGTTTCGACTTTTTTTTTTTATCTAAATCAAAAGCAAATAGTATAGCGATTTTTTTACATTCCTGCTTTCAAATTAATAGCGAGCGGAGGAAAGGAAGCTCTTTACAATGCACGCTTAAAATTTCTCACGTTTAACGGGGAGATGCGAGGCCACGTGGAATTGACTAACCACTTAGTGTAATTTTGAAAGCGGTAACTACAACTAAGTAGGTTGTATTCAGTTTTAACCCTTTTTTTCTCTAAATCAGATGTAAAGGGCATAGACGCTTTGACATGATAGAAATGAACGCTTAGAAGTACTCGCGATTCATGAGGAGACCCCTGGAACAGCCCAATGGCCACGCAAGTGCGCAAGCAATACAAATTCAGGCGCGGGGTGATGACTAAAGATGTTGACAATGGCGACATGAAATAGGGCTGACAATCAATTACCGGTTGCACCCAAAAATATCCGAAGCATCGAGTGTTGTCACGTCAAGTCAGTAAATAGGATTCCTGTAATTAGGGAAATAAGTGATAGATAGGGCAGGGCTGACAATCAATTACACCGAAAAAAATCTGAAGCATCGAGTGTTGTCACTTCAAGTCAGTAAGGGCGGCCGGACGGTGTTTTTTAAGCGCTCATAGGATGCGCGTTTGCACATAGAGTTTTTGGAAAAGCTCCAAATTCGAGCTTTCTTGTAAAAGCCATATTCCGGCTTTTACGATTTGAAAAGCGCGTTTTCATATTTCAGTCAAACATTGTAGAATCATGTTTTGGCTGTAAAAAGTGCATTTACACTCCCAAAACGTCAGGCCAAACAGGCCCTAAATAGGATTCCTATAATTGGGGAAATAAGTGATAGATAGGGCTGACAATCAATTACCGATTACACCCAAAAAAATGTGAAGCATCGAGTGTTGTCACGTCAAGTGGGTAAATAGGATTCCTGTAATTAGGGAAATAAGTGATAGATTTCATTGATGAATACTTATCCTCAAGAGTATTCAAAGTTTCAAACGCATAAGAAATTCAAACTAAAATAATATTTGATCATAATTAAACGAGGAGTTCCCGGGAGACAAGGGGTTTTCTTTTTCATCACTCATACGTCAATTCTTTATAGTGCAGAGCTCAGGATGGCAAGTCTATCATTCGTAGAAGGGAATGGCTAATTCTACTTGGTTTGCTGAGCTTTCTATAGTTCCATTTCTAAAAATAAGTGAATAAATAAAAACATTTAAAAAGAGTAAAACCACTCTCAGCTCAGCAAAGCTGAATCAACACACAACGAGCAGATATTGGCTGCGACTACGACGGTAACGTGAAAATCTTTTAAAATCTCTCGTTGGCGGAAGCAGTGCGCAGATGAAGTCATCAGCTGCGCCACACCATCATCGCCAATAATTCAAATCAACACCTAGGTGTCGCCTTGTTATGGGTGGATCAGCTTTTTTCAGTTAACTAGCCAATACTAATCCCTCGCGTATCATACACTCATCCATTTGCAGCAAACATGTGGCTGAAATCCTTCCTCTTTCATAGGTTCCAACAAATCACTGAAAATTAAGAAATTGACAGGGAGGCCCAGCTCGCACTAGAGCCATCCTTGAATCAGGGACAACAATTAGCTGAGATCAGCATGCTATACAGAGGGCAAACCACCCATGTCAAGGATTTAGGTTGTTGAATTATTAAGAATAGGATATTGCTCGTGTTTACATTGGCGTATAACCATGCATTTTGCCTTGCGAAAGAGTAAGCAGTACGAGGGCCTCGTTTTCTTATGCGTTTGAAAAAGCCATGACATATCTTGAAAACCATGCACTCTTGACATTTTCCCCTCTCCCAAATTTTACGTGGAAAAAGCGTTTTCGTGATAATTTTGAAAACATTTCACACGAGCCTACTAGTTTTATCTATAATTAAGCACCAGTTTACAATTTTTTTTTGTTAAATAATTATTAATAAATCTTTCTGATGATGTCAAAAAGGCCTATGTTGGCGCACAAAAACATTAAGCTAATTAGCTTCTTAGTAAAAAAAAAAAAAAAGAAAAGATTTTTTTTTGTCTTTTTATACACTAACTTAGGGTTTAACACAATTATCAAGAAAATTTTGACTGTGTTATAAAAATTGTAAAAAGAAATAAGACAAGGGCGCTTTATCTTTTCACGCACTAACTTGGGCTTTTACGCAATAATCAAGAAATTATGACTATTTTACAAAAATTAAAGGCCTAGGATGGGAAAGGCCAAAGGCTAAGCCAGTTCAGCACTTCAACCATGCATCCCGGCGTTCATGCGGTGCCAAATTCGGTCAAATCAAAATGAGGCGGGGCTAGCAATGAGAGGGCACAAAAATGACGGCGCTACTGAGAATTTTCCTTCTTTTACCGGCTGGTCAACCATGCAACATTGCCTCCTGAGCTGGCCTTACAGGAATGCAAAACAAGACTTGTTAGGAAATTTGGTTCATTATTACTTATTATCATCTTTAGCATCATTTATTTAACTAAAAATATTAAAGTCATTTCAATAAAAAAGCTCGTGTAGGGCAAAACATGCACTAATTTAATAACAAATATAAATCTATTAAAACTTCTTATGTATAGGACCTACGAGCACGTAATCAAGCACCTACACCTTCCGTAGTATTCTCACACAGGTGAATGACTCTACGAAATTATACAATACTTTAATATTTATATAAATTAAGCTAAATAATATTTACATTCTACGTCTGATTAATACATTTTCAAATGATAATATACACATAGACATCTGGTTGAAGTGATTTTGAATATTTTAGTTAAATACGAACCGTCAAAGCTAATGATTAGCTAAGATTTTATCAAAACATTGCCTAAAATAAAAAAAGCTCTACTAAGAAATTCAAGTGAAGTCCACCACCACAATGAATCGCAACCCTTAACATTTTACAAGCCCATATCAACAGACAACATGGACCCTAACCTGACATATGGCCTGAATCTCGCCCATGTACCATTTTTCAAACTTACCCATCCATCTCTGCTTCCACAAAACACAGCATTTTAAATTAAAAGGTTACATCAACAGACGTCGAATCAACTAGAAAAGGAATGGCAGGCATAAAATCAGCAGCAGCAGCAGCATTAGCAGCACAGTGCAGGTATGCAGACAAACAAAAGAATATGCTGGAACCAATCTCACAACAAAATGCAAGAATCAAATTCATGTACAATAAAAGCACAAGCAGGAATTTACATCATGTTTGCATTTTTTTTAAAAAAATCTTTTCTATCAATTTCTCTTTTCTCAAGTACATGCCATCGGGGGCTGTATGCTGCTCTATACATAAAGGTTATACATGAAAGTATAAGTTGGTCAGGAATTGGAGAATCAGCTCCTTATAAAGTGAGAGCTTGTGCTCTGGTGAACACGAACAAGCCTCCGCTTCCAACAGCACGCCCCAGAAGCATGTCACGGTCCAGATATGAAAGGTAATACAAACCTCCAGGTGATCGCCTGCATTTTATTTATCTCATTGCTCACATCAATTAATATATAGTTGTTTATATGCAGTGCAATGGGTCTAATTGCTAGTAGATGCTAACACTCAACAGGCCATCCATTTTCAACCATAGGCCATTCATGGTTGAAAAATAGATCAGCAGCTGGAATTTGGGATTCACAAATCCACCAAAAGCGTCTTCGGGTACCGGACATCACAAGATCCCTTCTTAACGCACAATGCAGAAACAAAGTGAGCTTACTGTTTAACAGTATGTTTGCATATTTATGTATGAAAAACAATACCTCTCTGGGCTTGCCACAGGCACTTCCACCCTGAAAGTTTTGAGAAACTGCAAGATCTGCACAGTCAAACAGATTTATTGGAGGTAAACTATAAAAACAAGTGAGAGATCCACTCCAAAAATTGTTATAAGGAAAATTCAGTCAAAAATAGTGGTAGTTAAGAATTGAATCTTCCTCAACTCAATCTGTAGCATACAATTATGTAAGGCGTCATTTGAGTACCGCCCAAGGAGACTACAGTCAATTCAATGACCATGAAGCGCCTCATGAAGAAAGTGGTTGAAAAGTTGAAACAAAAGGTTAAGTGCGTACATCTGACTTATGCATGCAACATGCCAGATGAAGAGAGCAATCTGAATATTTTGGCGTGTTGCACATGCCTGGAAGAGGCCAGCAAGTGCCCTAGACCTTGCACACACAATATGCAAGATGCATGATCGCTTGATGTTTAATATACTAAAACAGGGACAAGTTCAGACCAAACAGCACTCTGCCTGCCAAGTCCATGTGTAATCATAAAATGCCCATAGTAATATGATAGACCGATACACTGAATTGCAATCAATAGAGTCCAACACAGCATGCTTGTTTCAGTAAATCACCTGTAGACTCAAAAATGATCGAGGCAGTATTGCTGGAGCAATTAGGGCCTGCAGCTCCCCACTGATCTTGATACTTTCAACAGCAACCTAATAAAAAGTAAATGAATATCTTCAAAATCAGAAGACTAGAAGAAAGAATGAAACAAAAAAAGGGGCAAACAGCTTATAAGGTTATACCTGTAAAGCAGAGCAATCCCATCAACAGGTATATATACAAACGAAAGCCAGATTTAGTAAACAAAACTAACCTCTTCAAACTGCAGGTATATATTACGTTTAGAAACAACAGAAAATATTGCAGTAACAAGCAAAGTAGCACCTTCCTGTTCCTGTAAAGATGGCAGTTTAAATAAGTCAATTACCATAGCATAATCATAAGCTCTTAAAAACAAGATTGACACAGTTATAACTGACTATAGCAGTACTCATAATTATACGAACATTTGACAGGTCCCTGGACAATTTATATCAGTGCATATTTGTTCATTTATCACGACTTCATTCGAATCATTAAGCGATGCAGTTATGTCACCAGCACAATGTGGAAAAGAACCAGTGCACAAATTATAAACCAGATCAAAGGACTCACTCAGTGTTTAAGGCACCTCCCTAAAATCATGCTTCCAGAAAACATTGTGACCAAAATAAAACCAGTTATTTCATTAAATAATCCTACCATTGAACTTCTTGAGGTTTTCCCAACATTCGCTTCGAGGGTTCATCCACTTTCTGTTTGTTTTGACTTCTCTGATGGAGTCAAATGCCAGTTTCAACTAATATTCCAAATTAAATGCAGGTAGTTTGAAAAACTCTAGCAAATTGGATGAAAGAAATGTCATCATTGAGATTGACATTCTAAAGCAGGCAAAAGAGGTGCAATTTAAATGAAACATGAACAATATTTCAAGATGTCTTTTTCTTTTTATATATATTTTTCCAGAGTGGGAGAGACCAAACATCTACCATGCACTGGGGAGAACACAAATGATACACAGTAATGAGAACCATGTTTGATGGGAATCTTCTTCTTCAAACATTTTATGCTTGCAGTCATGCCACCCTTAACCACACTCTTGTTGCTTTTGCTTGGGTCAAGCTTAAACATTTCCATCTACTGGTTGGAGATGAATTTCAGCTCACAAAGGGAATGAGGGTATTGGAGAACCTGCAATCAGCTCAGAAATGCACCACATTCTTAAAAGCATGGTATGCAAAGATACCTTCTAAGGAACCATTAGTTCGAAGGAAATTTTTTACCAAAGAATTTTGCCCCCTATCACATTGAATGGGATTTGTTCGTGTAATTTTTGAAACATTCTAATAACACTCTCCTCATAATGTTTTCTTGTTCTTTAAAATGAATGGAGTCCCCATAATATTTGGTAGTTTCTTCAACATGGAACCCACATTTTACCAGAAACACAGAAGTGTGTGTGTGTGTGT
>JAYJMB010009874.1:22350-99184 GCA_036873735.1 Pouteria campechiana
GTGTGTGTGTGTGTGTAAGAAATTCTTCACTTGTTACCTCCAGCAAAGTTGGGATGCTCCAACGCACAACATTGCGTACAATACCTCCATCCACTTGACCTTGACACTCAAACTTTTGAAAAATTTGCCCTACCTACACAGATGTAACCGGGTGATCTGGAAATTCCATTGTATTAAAAGAAAAAGATATTATACCAAGCCTCTCAACATAACAAGAAAATTACAAACACAAAGATGGAGAAGTGCATGCTAGACGCCACAGAAAAAATAAGTTTTTGTCCTTCTGATGATGGGGAATTATTCATGCTTTAGCATGCTGAGGAAGGTCATAGCATGAACATATTCATATCTACATATGTGGATATGCACACAGTCCAAGCTGTCCTCATCTTGGGTTCTATATAGTTGGGACATGCCTCAAAAGTCGCATGGTTAGGATGGTCACATAATTAATAGGCACAGACCTACCGAAGCCGACCATTCAGTCTTTCAAGCATTCATCTTGAGGTTATGGATGAAACTGTGATAGGAATCCTGTCAGTGAAATATTCAGGATGTACCTAATCCAAAATATGCCATTTGAATTAAAAAAATATGTAGTCCAATATACTCCAACACTAGGAACTGAAAAACCCTGCGCAGTTTGCACTAAAGACCTGAAAATGTGGCAATATCACGATAATCTTGTCAAAAAAAAAAAAAAAAAAGATTCTCAAAATGGTTTTCCTAATTGTTCGATAATACACACAAGGGCAATGTTAGCAGCATTCGCAAACCTGAAACACGAAGGGAAGCCTCGCAGCTGCCTCGAGAAGTACAAGAACATCAGAAGCAGAAGTGTAATTCAGGCGCCAAGTTCCATCCAGATCTGCAAGGTTGATTGCGGTACCCGCATCATATCCCTCCACGCACACCTAAAAGTTTCAATTCTTTTTAAGCAAAAATACCCTCCCATGTTCCTCGAATCACCAAAAAAAGCAGATTTCGAGTGACAAGTTGAGAAAACGAAGTGCACCATGGCTTCTTCAATGGCGGCGCGCTGCTCAGCTGTTGCAATGAGGCCGCGTTGTGTGTCTTGAGCGGCTCGCAGGAGATCGTGCTTCCTGCTCTCGAGCTCTGCTGCCTGAAATTCGCGCGTAAGAGAATGGAATGAGGACCGAAATCAGGAGAAAGGAAGGGGAATTTTGGAAATGTGGGAACGGGGCTACTGGATTTTGGTAGGCCGCGACTTGTGCGAGACACCGAAATGGTTTGGTGGTCGCTTGATTTCTCCAGGAGACGGACGTTGGTGCTGGGCGCGGATGGCATTTGCTGGTAGTGATAGGGTATGTGGGAAGGTGAAAGGAAAACGGCGGGTGCACAAGCGACATTTCCATCCACCAACGAGAGAGAAGAAGACACGGAGTGATGAAACCGCCGTACCTAAAGAGCCAATGCCACGGAATCCACGAACGGGCCCATTCGACGTTTCCTATTTGGGACCACTCGTATTGTGAAAATCTCCCGAGAAATCTATTATTGTATATAGCACTAGTTGTTTAGCTTAAAGCATAAGGTATAAAATTAGAATCATTCAAGAACAGATATATACTCATTTAAAAACTCCTCTTGTTTAAAAACCCACGAGCGTATAATTAAATGTTCATACTTTTCATAGCATTATTTGCATATGAATAAATGATTTTATAAAATGTTACGACATTTCAATATCTTTGTTAATCAGTCAACTATATTTTGATGTCTCGCAACATGAATTTTTTTTTTTTTGTTTTCAAATAGTATATAGTCTATAAAGATCTTTGATTCAAATGATTTTGAGTATTTTAAATAAATACATTATGATAAACATGATGTGACGATCAATCATGGCGAATCAAAAAATAAACCAACCTTCCCCAGATATGAATAACATTGCCTTACTTGGTCTAATATTTGAAAACTAACATCAATTTGCTTTAGGTCATTAGATTTCATTTTTAAATTATCTGGCAATAAAACGGTATGACATTATTTTTCGGTTTGCTAGGCCAATGATAATTACGGTTGAAGTGTCAAAAGGTCCGAGAATTACATGCCAGCCAACAGATGCGATAGGCACTGGTTTTAGGTCCCGAAACCTGCGTGCACGCTGTTGGAACCGACCTGACTATAGGAGTTGCGTAGATTCAACTCCTCGACCTATCAAGGAATTGGCATTGCCTCATTGTGCTGGCTGCCACATCCAGTCAATGACTCATAAGAAGCTTGAGGCACGATTTTACGGGATGGACCGAAATAATTCGGATTTGTTTTTTCTTTTTTTATTTATTGCTTGCAGTGGATCCATTTGAGTAATTGAATGAAACCATAAATTTCCACACCATCAGGTGTAAGGATTTATCGATTGAATCTGTGAACGGAAAGTGGTATTTGTCATGGCGTCAGCAAGACATGGTAGAAGCTCTGTGACTTCATATCATATCAGCAGCGCTGCAGTTAAAAACAATGTTTCAAAACCCAGCCGCTGCTTGGATATTGGAGTTCCACCAGCATCTGCATTTGTTCCCCCAACAATTGAAAGCAGCTTCTGCTTGCCACTGTCCAAGTCTCTTGCCTCCAAATCACGCTTAGAGTCAGGGAGGACTTGTTATTAAAAGCAACAAGTTCAGTGATGAATGCCATGGCAGTTCTCTGAGCTTTAGCTGCTAACAGAACTGCGCACACTTCACCAAGTCTCTAAATCTTGGTTTTGTGGCATATAATAGCAATTGCAAATGAAAGGCAACATAAAATTGGCCCTTATATAGACGCACGGTGCTTCACCAAAGCATGCACAAAAACTAGCTACAAACGTTCAAATAGCCCCACATCACACCCAACGTTTATGCTTTGCTGACAATTCATTAACCACTGTGATGTCTTTTAGCATTTATATGAAACAAATGTACGGTAGTTATTGCTGTTGTCTTGCCAAGGAAAGAGGGGGAAAAAGGTCGAGTTGAAGCAACTGGCCCACATCAATCTGAAATGATTGAGCAAACCAAGGTTCAACTAATGCCTCCACCAAAATCCAATATCAGTTAGTGCCACTGCCAAAATTGATCATGACTAGAACACTTCTTCATGCAATCTGTACACGTCAGTCCTTAAGGAAGTTTTTTCCATGGTCATAAGCCCAAAACAGTTCTCTTCGCCAGGCAAGCCTCATAGCTATGCAACCCAAAAGGGATAAAAGCTATTCCAATACGTTTTTGAAGAGATGAGTCGGCAGAAGGATTCCACTTTTGACAACTGGAACTTCAATTTTTGGCTAGCTGAAAAAGATAACAAAAGATAAACTCGTCAAAATTTTTCCAAGCTCATGTCAAGAGAACATGAAAAAATATATGGTAACATAACATATCGCTGCCAAATATACTGTACCTTAGGTGGCTGATGATCTCCACACTCCACTGATTTGTTTTCATCAGATCGTGACAATGATGGTTGCATCTGAAATTTCAATTTTAATAAACAAAATATTAAGAAAAACAAAACTCACTTTAACAATTGTTGATTGCTGAGTAAATCTCAACTTTATGGTTACTCAGCAAACCATGTCATTACCTGCTTACACAATGTGCTCCCTGTGGAGGAATTTTGATGTGATTGGGGTAACTGCAGATTAACTCCAGTATAGAACCCACCAGGAAATGTAAAAGGACTCATAACAGTAAAACATTGTCCCTGATGAATAAAAGGGGAAAAATAGTCATAGATAAATTAACAAGCTTAAGTCATGATACAACAAGTTTATGAATAAAATTTCAATTACTGCCTGAGAGAAATAGCTTACTGGAGCAACCGTTAGGGGATACTGTGCAGGTAGAAATGAAGGACGGGGAATTAGCATTGGCAATACATTTCTCTCTTGAACTTTTTGCAGTTGACTGCATCTAGTTTGAGATCTGTCCTTCCTTTTTTTATCCAGTGGATCCTTAAGTGTATGGCGATCAACAACAAATTTGGGTTTTATCTTATTCTCATGGATTATTTCTGAGATTGCATTATCACCAAATTTATGGTCCTTATTGGTGAGTTGGTGATGCAAGTTTTCAGCTGCTGCACTTTCATCTGTTGCCTGATATGTCAAAACGGAAGGTTCCTTGATTCTTTCTACAAATTCTATCACCTCACCATACAATTTGTCCACTAATCTATCAGCAAGTTCAAATGCCTCATCCGATGATACAGCCATTGCTGCAATTTTGAAGAATTCCCGGCAGAAATTGTTATATTGTGTGCTTACCACATTCTTAGCTCTATGTGACCTCAACAAGTGTGTTTTTGCTGGTGGAACAACATCATGATTATGCTCTGCAACAAATATAGAGACCCTATATTTGCCATTCTTTTGAAGTCTAATTGTCAGTCTTGCCAAACATTGAGTTCTTGTAGCTGGACGAGTATACTTCACTTCACCTCTTCACTTATCTTCACATTTTTGACCCTGTTTATAGCAACAATATGTTCTCTTAGCGATAACACCATCATCTAATCTGCATACCCATGCTCTACGAACACCGAATCCTATCTTTTCAGCATAATTATTATAAAACTCACAGGCATTTTCTTCAGAATCAAACTCCATTCCAGCTTTAGGTTCTTCACCTGAGCTGTCATCAATTTTAACTAGTGCTTCATGTCCTTTCTCACTGCATCTCTTCTCTTCATGTTCAAAATTCATTGTGAACTCCGGTTCTTCACCCAACTTATCATCGGTTTTAACCAATATTTCATATTCTACTTCTTTGATGCAACTTTTCTCTTCAGAACAAACATCCCTCCAACTTCAGGCTCTTTGTTTAACTTATTGTTGTTATTAATCAACATTTCAAGTGGTGCTTCTTTGACATTGCCCTCTTGAGGATGGAAGTCTAGCATTTGAGTTGATTGAAGGAAAACTTCACCATGCAATCATCAACCTTCAATTCCAAGAAAAAATTGGTTATGGAGGAAATAGCAAAGTCAAGGATGAAACATTGGTTATGTCTCATCTATTTGGTTCAGTACTTCTGTCTACCACATAAAGATGACTACTGTGATTTATTTATTACTAAACAAAAGTCAAGTAAAGTCTCAATACTAATTGTATTTGTTGGAAGCACACATGTGCCCGCAAACTACTACAAATAAATCCACCAAGCTGAGTTGTAACGTTTAATTACACACATGAAGACCTACCCAAGAAAGTCACACAGCATTCATGTGAAAAGCCACAAAAAGACCTTCAACCAATTTCAACAGGCATGAATTTTGAAGATCATCAAAGATGTGGGAACTGCTTATGGTGCCAACTTTTTTCATCTTCATTCCCCCATTTGCGCAGTCTTCTTTTTGTTGCTTTCTTTCTATCATGAAATTCTACAATTCCATGTCATATACATGCTATCAAATCCCATTCTTTCCAATCAACCAATGTATGCAACTGTCCCATGGTTCCATTGGCAACTATCTGATGTACACACAACTAGCTATTGAATGTTGTCCAGAGAAGTTTGCCATCATTGCTGGTCCAAAGCGTGGATAAAAGAAGTGGTTTGGGTTTCATTGGAAGCTGACATCAAACTTGCTGCACCTTTTCTTAAACCAGTAGTTGCAATAACCATGACCGCAATTAGCTGGAATAATTATCTATGATTATTATGACTATTATCTAGACCTGCCGGGCGTTCGAAATCCAGCTCACTATTGATTTGAATGTCAATGTTGCCAAGAATGTTGCAATCGGAACACAGTCGAAGGACCAGTGCTCCCATAACTGTCATTATCTAAAGCTTCATTGCAGCATTTCACCATTTCCCTCTCCCATTCGCCACATCCTCGGTTATAGCTGGAAATCGAGGCATACAGTTGTGAATCGCCCTTTTGAGTGCAACGCTGCAGCTCGTATGTTAGGCTGTTTCAGCCAATCTGATCATGGAGGGCCATGGATTCTCATTCCACGCTATACTGCATTTAAATCACATACAGCTCTTCTTGTGCTCATTACTTCAGTGCCGCCGGTGTATCATGTCATGCCGGGTGCATTAAGTGAACCCAGGGCCCCATCGACAAACCCTAACCCAGATGTTTGGGGCAACAAAACGATGATCTGGGAATGGAGTTGGAAGGTGAGAACAAAAACAAAAAAACAGTTATATGACGAGATTAAAAAAAAGGTACCTTTTTGGAGTATTGATAGTTCGTCTTCCTGTGGCAAAATGTGCAGCTGTTGTGGAAGAGAAAGAGAAGGGTCTGCGAGTGCCTGCGTATCAATGGCCACGAGCAGATGGAGTAAGCCCCGCGTCACGAGTGAAAATCTTCGACATCTCGGCAGAGTGCCGTTGACAATACGCGGGAACGTGAAGGGGCGAATAGCATTAGCACCTGGCTTCAAAATATGTGGACAAACCAGAATAAAAATATATTAATTGTTTATTTACCGATATCAGGTCGAAGCCGGAGGACGGGTATCGGATTCTGGTTTGGAACTGAAAAATGAAATGCTCATATTTCCAACAGCTCATACGTAAAAATCAAACGGCTACGCCTCAAGGTCAAGGTGCAGCAGGCGCTTTCGGCGTGGTCATTCGCCCACCCACTGCGACCGCCAACTGATTGGGCTTCAATCAGTACAGCCCAACCACGAGCAGCGCTGGCCCAACTTGAAGTAAAATCTGATGAGGTTGATGCACTCAAGGGTTTAACACTTCAGCTGGCTACAAAATCCATTTACTGGTTAGATTGCAACCTCTTAACCCAATATGAGGCCAGGTTGAGAAAATCGTTTCGTGATTCATTCCCAAGTTGTGTTGGATTGAGCTCATATGGGCATTAATCGAATTTAGGTCTACGTTCCCACGCATAATAAGCTATCAAAAGTGCGACGCACGGTCGTTTATTTATCGAGTGTGATGCAATTTATTAAACGTGAAAAACGAAATGGATCATTAATCAAAATCTGCTTGCCGATATAACAGAAATAGTTTAGGCTCCGACTTAGCTCGGGTTGGTTGGATTGGCCCAATAAGATTAGAGTGGGCTTTTGACTTGGCATGGTCATTGGAACGAAATGGCTCTATAAATGCCATAAATTTCTTGATATTTTTATTTTTTTAGTAAGCAATGTTACTGCTATATGACCAACTTCACTTACCTTTTCCTTTTTATTTACTTCTTCGATTTTCATTTTTCGACCACGCCATGCTAGTTTGTCCTCGCGGGCCTAACGAAGTAGCAGGTATAGACCCACCACTCATGATAGATAAAACCTAACCCGTTCATCTTCCTTCCTACCTTCGACTTAATCGTGAAAAGGGAGAATTACAAGTATTGATTCTTTTACAGAAGTTATAATGATTAATAAATGAAAATAAGATTTTAATAACTTCATTTCTACATATATTGCTTTTATGATTATTCCTTGAAAAAATTCATATTAAAATAGCCGTGGCCCATAAATATATATTTTATCGCTCCACTTTTATGATCGGCAGGAACAATAATTTTTCTTGCTTGTAAGGAGAGACGAAATTCATATCAAAAGAACATAAAACGGGCCCACAGGACTGTGAGGAATGTGCCGTGCCGGTTGCCCGTGCTTTGGTTGGATACTGGGATCATCTCTCGAATTGAAAAACCGGGAAGGCGCGGAAGCTTTTAAAAGCAAGACTAGGGCTAAAGTTTCTTACATTTGGCGCCCCGGTTCTGCTCTCTTCTTGCGATCGCAGATGTCTTTCCGTCCTCTCTCACCAGCTCTGCATTTTCTATGCCCCTTCTCTCTCTGATTTTCCTCTTCTCTCTCTGATTTTGCTCAATCGAAACAGTCAGGCTCAAATTGGCGCTTATCACGTGCATAACTCGCAACGGTGAGGGAAACCAACGACCGATTGATTGAGCGTGCCAGTGTTCTGATTCCGTCTTTGCATGCGGCCTGCTCGTCGATTAACGCCGTTTCTTCTTCTTTATTAAATCGGATTACAGTAAGTGTTTGCGTGTGAACTAACATCTTCTCTAATGCTGCTGTGCAGAAGCATTTCGAGACTAGAAATGTCTTCCTCATGCCCATTCTGTGATCTTAGTATTCCTTTGCCAGCTTTGGAATGGTGTGTCTTTTGTTTCTTGCATTTCCAACAGAGTTCATTGCACGATTGACGCGAATTCGTGATTACTATTTCAGTTGAATACAGTTCATTTGACTGTCAGCAAATTCGGAACTTTCTCATGCTCATGCGATTGGGACTTGGCTTTGAGTGCAGGCATGTGAATGATCACTTTGTGGAGGATGAACTTGCTAGGGACAGGGATCTGGCACAACAGATTGCATCAGCGCCAAGCCCTCCCATTTCCATTGCTGTATGTTCTTAGGAGCATTCTTCCCACATGTTGATATTACTAGCAGTGAATTTGTTGATCGTATGTATGTTTCCTTTGTAGCTTGGAAGGTATCTGTTGCCTCTGCATCTTTTATTGTTACGCTGAAAAATGATTAGGACGTTTGCAAGAAATCTTCCTGATCAGCAAAAACTTACTGATGAAACGTTCTTTGGTCCATGGATGAGTGATAGGTTTCATGGTCAAGGATTCCAAGGCCTACAGCATAGGTCTCTTTTAATGTCATTGTTGGCAATACAGGAAACTTAAAAAGAAAAAAAGGCTGGAAAAAAAAAACAGATGAAAATGAAAGAAGAAAGAGATCCATTTTCAACTAGGCAAGCAAAGTTGGGTTGCTGTGTTGTGTTCAGTCAAAAAACTCTGTATCAATGAGGAAGGGCTAATTTGATCCTTCTATGTTGGAAAAGTTTGGGAATGAAAGGAAACACAATTCAACTTAGGGGTTAAAGTAATAGAAAATTGGAACTGTGTTGGCATAGAGATTAATGCTTTGATCACTGTGGGCATTAACATGCTTAGGGTTTCTGAATGAGCATGCATTTATTCCTCAACACACCCAGCTCATCACGTCAAGTTTTAGCAAGGTAGATTAAGTTTTACAGGGGTATTCAAGGTAAATTTCCATCTAAATGTGAATATATGTGATCTTGACCCACACCATTTTCTCATCATTGTTAACTTGCTCAAAGTTTTTGGAGATTTAGCCTTTGGAATGTTGCATGAAAAGATTTCAATAATCTTCTCTTGAAATTGACCACCCTTTACACAAATCAACAGTAGAATGATTTGTTACTTTATGCAAATCAGTGTTCTGATGATCCATTATTGTTTGTTATAATATGCTAATGTGCATCCATTAACTGAAATATTACCTTTTAGATGAATTTTAGACTGAAAGGGACCATTCTTTTGGATCCAATGACCTCATCCCAATTTCTAACATAACCCAAAGGCTTTCTGTTTTTTATTTAGTTACCATTTAAATAACTAAGGTAGGGTTTCTTGTAATGTGATGGTAAGACTGCCTCATGTGTCCTTCAATCGTAGAAATAACCTCTTCTTGAAAAGAACTTTAGGCTGTGTGTATTTTGCCCTCCCTAGGCCAGGTATTGCCAAGAGCCTTGCGCACTAAATGTGCCCCTTATTTAAATAATTAATACTCATTGAGTTTAAGTGGCAAAAAAATTTGGTCTGATTGACATGATTACTAGGTTTTATAATTGCTACACCTTGACAGTCCAGAGGGTACAAATTTCACCAATCTATGGCCTGTAAGAAAATAAAAAAATTTTAATGCATTAGAGATCCCATCCATCAGGGCAATGAGTATAGGCAATCTAATTCATTAGAGATCCCATCCATCAGGGCAATGAGTATTGGCAACAGTCTAGATAGTGGCCATAGAGGGGAGCTCTAGGAGATGACCTTTGATGGCAAACCTCATGTTTATTAAACAGATAGGAACTGGCACCCTATTATTCTGATTGCTTATTGATTCCTTTGCATTTCCAGTTTGAAGAAGTGGAATTATCTGAATTTGATTTACAAGCAGCTCTGAAAGGTGGTACTCATGATGACACTACTGATTATGGAGAAGCATGTATTCAAGAAAAGATATCCAGTTTAGTTTGCTTACAACTTAGAAGCACCTTCTACAAAGTAGAAGGTGGTCTAATGAATTTGTTGATGAAGTGCTTGGAAATGGAAAGTGGAAAATCAATCTCTATAATATCTGCCTATGTAGATCACTTTCAGAGTATTCAATCAGAAGACTCAGGATGGGGTTGCGGATGGCGGAACATTCAAATGTTAAGCTCTCATTTATTAATGCAAAGCCAAGAAGCAAGGGAAGTTATGTTTGGTGCTTCAGGATTTGTTCCAGACATTCCTTCACTCCAGAGATGGCTTGAAATTGCTTGGGAAAGAGGTTTTGATATGACTGGCTCAGACTCATTCAACCATAAAGTTTATGGCTCAACAAAATGGATTGGGACAACTGAGTGTGCAACCCTATTTCGTTCTTTTGGCCTTCGAGCAAGAATAGTAGATTTTGGTAGGAAAATGGTTGGATCCTCCTCCTCATCTGCTTGGAGTACTGCCCCGAGGACAAAAGCAACTCAATACTACAGCAGAGGTGAAAGGGTAGTCGAGCAGGTATATGGACCTATGGACAAGTTTTTGCGAGTGGATAATTCCAAGCACAAAAGGTGTAAACAAGCTGATGTGGAGAATGCTGGGGATTTGACTACTTCTAATAGTCACTGGAATAGCTGCAAAATTACAGATCACAATCTGGTAACTAACGGGCATCAGTTACTTGCTGATTGGGTATGGAGTTACTTTTCAAATGGGAGTTTCAGCAGATCAGTCAATTCTGAACGCATCACTGTTAGCGAGAAGACGTGAGTAATATTATTGCATCTGTTATTGTACGAGTGTTTGCTTTTTTCTATTTGCCAAGGGGGATTGAAGCACATTTCATCCACATAAAAGTGAGATGAGTGACCTCTCTTAGTACTATCTGGGGGATGGAAGGATACAGAAACTTGCTTATGACAGATCTCTTTTTCTATGATACTTGCATTCTGAGCCAACTGCTTCCTGTACAAGAGCCCCACCAACTTTTATTTGTTGGTCTCCCCATTCTACAATTCTATCCAGGAGACTGTGATTTAAAACAATAGTGTTGATTACTGCTCATACAATTTCTTATTCTAAAATTTAAGAGTATATTTTGATAGTTTGACACTTTCTTCAAGGTGCCGTTAAGCAGGCCTTTGTACTTCCAGCATGATGGTCATTCAAGAACCATTGTTGGTGTTCAAATCCAAAAGGGATCTCCTGGAATGTCAGCAAGTCACTCACTATTAATTTTCGATCCTGCCCATGTAAGTAACTCCCTACATTTATTCTGAATATATGTTACAATTTTCTTGGGCAGAACATGATTCATAATGGATAGACTTGTTCTCCTTTTAGCCCATAATAGATGAATGGCAATTTTTTTAGCTATAATGCATGAATCTTTTCTCTTTTGGTACTCTGATTTGTATGGTTTTATTTCACTTTGTGCATTATATGGATTGAGTTTTTTTAGGTTTTATTTGGAAATACTTTTGGGAATTGAAACTCTGAAGACAAAATTCAATCTGAAGACAAAATTCAACAAGTTGATGACTTACCAGTCCAGATTGGTCTGTCATGTATCACCCCATATTACTAAGTCAAAAATATGAAATCAATCCATCAATATATTGTGATAGGGGATAATCATTAGAAATAAAGTGAGAAATGTTAAAGTAGATAGGTTTTTTGTACGAAAAGATGAAAGATAATTATTGAAAATATAGATAATGAGAAAAAAGTAGGGTTGTTAGGTAGTTAAGATGTCATATTACATTAAAAGATGTGGAAAAGGGTGAAAAGCTTTTCCACCTTGTTTTCCAATTCCCAAATGGAGCTTGAATGTCAATTAGAAGGTATTTCTAAGTGACCTCTTGATCATTGGTGTCATATTTCATGCAATCATCTGTTGTCACTTCCAGACAACAGAAGCTTTGGAAAGATCTCTTAGAGAGAACTATGGATGGCAGAAGCTTATCAAAAGAGGGGTGCATACACTGAGGAAGCCTCAGTATCAGGTTCTACTGGCTCTTAGAATTTGTCAATCTGGATGTTATCTACATCCAACTCTTATCTGATGACATTTTCTCCTCTGCAGCTATGTTATGTTGATCCTGGGATTGCCCATGGAACAGAGATAGAGCAGCTGAAGACCTTAGATAGCATCTATTTTGAGTTATAGACCCTGAACCCTGTGACATCCTTGAGGTAATATTTCCTAGGAGGAATAATGATACATTCCGTTTATTTGATTTTGTTCATTTAAATATCAGAACTTTCACAGACTTCTGTAGCTTGATGTTTCAGTGCTCGGCTGTCTATGTGAAGGCAACTCCTACCCTAAATTTGTAAATTCGAATATCATAACATACAAATCTCAAGTTTATGATGCAGTCTCTATCCTAATCAAAAGCTGCAAAGATACAAAATCTAGAGTTACCTCAGTTAGCAGTTAACATAACCAATCTTAAGTGGGGTCGAGCCTTTGTAATATTCTAAAACCAATCTACACATTTATGGATGACCTACCAAACACTTCTTGTCAAAAGTATGCATTCCAATCAAGTTATTCATGATGGAAGATTTATAATGGTATGATGAACTGTCTAGCTTTTTCCCAAGCTTTGGAGACGAAGTAATCTTGAGTAAATCCCATCCATTGCTTCAATCAATTTTGAATGATGACCCATTTCAACTATTTCTCCTTTATCCATTACCACAATGGTATCTGAATTCACTACTGTGGAGAGACGATGTGCCACTGTTATCTGGGTGCATTTAGACATTAACCCACTTGACTCTTTTTGTTTCATCAACTCTAAAGCATTCATGACTGCCCTTTCAGATTCTCCATCCAGTGCACTTGTAGCTTCATCTAACAGCAAAATTGCAGGCTTCTTTAGCAAAGTTCTAGCAATGGCTATTCTCTGCTTCTGTCCACCAGAGAGCTGGCACCCCTTCTCACCTACAACTGTATTGTATCCATCAGGCAAGCTGCTAATAAACTCATGAATATTTGCATCTATGGCAACATCCACAATTTCAGTTTCTGAAGCTTCTTCATTTCCATAGCAGATATTGTCTCTGATTGAGGAGCTAAAGAGAAGAGGCTCTTGCTGTACAAATCCTATTTGGGATCTCAACCATCGCAAATTATAGCTTTTTATGACCTTTTTATCAATCAAAATCCTTCCTTTGCAAGGATCATAGAACCTTAACAGAAGAGCCAAAACGGATGACTTACCTGCTCCGCTGGGCCCTACTAGTGCCATCTTTGTCCCTGCTTCAATTGATAAAGTAAAATTGTTTAATATAGTCACTTCTGGCCTTGATGGGTAGCTGAAACTTACATTTTCAAAGAAAACTTTTCCTCTGATCCTTCCCTTGTTTGCATTTTCTGGTATGTCTGGTTCTATTTCAGTTTTTCTATCAAGCGTCTCAAATGCAGGGGTTAGTATACCAATGGCAGAAACGACTGTGGGGATTAGTGTCCATAGCTCTGTGATTGAAGGAACTGTGAGTGAAAAAATCTGGTAAGACCTTATTCCATTCTTAAAGCTGGATTGATGGTTTTCAACCAAGATGGTAGTGTACCACAAAGCAATGGCGTGGGCAATGTTCCATAGGCAAAGAGACAACCCTTGGATTATCCCATACTTTATGCTCTGGATCCTGCACTTCCTCATTGGCCTCTTCAGAGAGGTTTTGGCTTTCTGGAGTATCTGTTCTTCGTAAGTGAAAGATGCAACGGTTCTTATGTTGGTCGTAGACTCAGATGCAATTGCAACAAGTTCTCGATGCGCAACAGAAGAGTCTCCTGCAAATCCTTTGGCTGACTTGGCTTGAACAAGGCCACCAATGAAATGGCAAGGCATGACTGCCCAGGCAACAAGGCCCATTCTCCAACTGACAATCATGCTGACTGTTGTTGCGATTAGAATAGAAGAGATGCACTGGACAATGATAGCCATGCGGTCAGTGATTATGGTTTTGACCATGGTCGTGTCGTTGATGATCCGTGACGTGACAAAGCCCACACTGTTTTCAGGTTTCTCAAACCAAGCGATCTCATTGTGAAGTACAGCTGCAAGATTTCAGTTAAATTTGTTAGCGTTAATTCGCTTCCTTTGGGGTAACCTATAAAACTCATTTGACTATGCAGTTGCAGATTCCGAGGCATAAGTTATTTAATTGCTTGAGGATAATAAAATCCCACCATTTCAGAAAAGTATTCCCTAACTTAAAAAATGCATTTTGAGCATGATGATGGCGCTGAAGCAGTGATCGAAACTAAGAACACAAGTAGCAGTTGGAAGATAGCATTTTCCATCATTCTCCAGAGGATGGAATGGAGAAAGAGCTTGCCTTAAGGATTTGATGCCTTTGTTGATGTTGATGGTTTTTAGATATGAAAAGAAATGACTACAATACAAGCTGCAAAAATGCCTTAGGAAATTTGGGATGATAGACAGGAAGGGAAATTTTACCTGAATACAAAGCCTGCCTGAGGTTTGTCATGGCCTTTTCTCCAACAACGCCATAAAGGTAGTGCTGGAAGGTGTGTGTAATTAATGCACTAATTCCTATCGCGCAAAACCCTGCCGAATACAACCCTATTTTCCTCGTTGCATGCGGTTCATAATATGCTACTCCAATCGTCATAATGAAGTACCCAAAAGCAGGTTTTGATATACCAGAAAGAGCAGCAGCAAAAGATCCAAAGGCAGACTTTATTAGCTCAGCTCTTTGTAGTCCAAACCAGATTCTTAAGAAGGGAACTCCTGTTCCTTTCATCATTTGCTTCTCTTGCTTTGGAGGACAATATAAGTCAGAACCGAAATCTCTCGATCGCTCAGATAGCTCCGAACCTCGGGAAGAAAATTCCTGGCTTTTATAAAGTGAGTCCTCATTATGATCTATGCTCCTGCCATTAGGCATTTAAAACGTGTAAAAGGATAACCCAACGGTCAGCATTCTGACATGGTGGGTCCAACAGCAGCAAAGAATGAAGAAAAATGATAAAAACACTACTTATACACACATGTGATCCATATGATGCGCAGATGGCATGTTGGATCACCAGATCATACCACAGAAATATACATTTGCTTTGGCTTGTTCTGTGGTTCTGTAAACCAGGGGAGTTACTAGAGCGTGCACTGACCTTGACTCAGTTTCCTTTGCTAGATTTTGAATGTTAAATAAGTTGTGGTAGAATTCACTGGTTTCCAGCAACTCGCTGTGGGTTCCAGCCTCCGCAACTTTCCCATTCTCGACCACAGCGATCATGTCTGAATTGATGACTGTTGACATTCTGTGGGCGATCAAGATAACGGTCCTTCCTTGGATTGCTCTCTCAAGGGCATCTTGAACCAGCTTCTCTGACTCAGAATCAAGTGCACTGGTGGCCTCATCAAGCAAGAGAATTGGAGGGTCTTTGAGAATGGCTCTTGCTATTGCTATTCTCTGTTTCTGCCCCCCTGATAGTTGTACTCCCCTTTCTCCCACCTGAAATCCATTGGTTAGATTCAACTTATATGAAAAAGGAAAGATGTTATGTAGCATAAATTCAGCTAAAATTTTCTTTCTTAGGTGTTAATGCGTTCTTATTATTTCAATATGTAAATTTTTATCGTCGCATCTGTTTTTCTTTTTTCTTTTTTGAGGAATATTATACAGTTTCAGATATGATCTTTGAAAGATCACTTGGTGTGATTATCATACTGGCTGATCTTTTATTGGACAATTGTCCGGCGTGTGGTAGAACACATTCCATTCGTTTAACCAAGGAATGGATGGGCCTCCATTGCCAATCACCATCCACACATAATTGGGAGGTGTTGGAATTTGTGCATGTGATTCTTTCCCAATCATGTTTTGAACTAAATCCTTTGCTCATATATCAAAACTACAAACTAAAAATATTTCTTTCTCTGCAATGTCGTGTTGGCTGACCTCAGTGTCGTATTGATCAGGAAGTTGGGATATGAAGGAGTGCGCATTTGCCATAATTGCTGCCTTGTCAATCAGCTGGTCACTTGCATCCATGTTTCCAATCTTCAAGTTATCCTTTATGGTCCCAGCAAAGAGTGATGGCTCTTGGGAAACTGATCCTATATTTTTCCTTAGGAATTTCAGATTGAGATCCTTGATGCTGTGGCCGTCGATGAAAATGTCACCTGTAAAATTGCTGACCTCATCAGATCTCTGATACTGAACTCAAAAAGCTTCACCCATTAAGAGTGCCACAAGATAAGTTGGATGAATCATAAAATCTAAAACACCTACACTATCCCAATCAGACTAGTACTTACTGTTGTATTGTCATGTACAATCGCATGTATGAATGTCAATATATCTTGAAACTCTTGCTGAAGGGGGAGCAGTATACCTGTGGATGGATCGTAGAATCTTTGTACTAGGGAAATCACCGTGCTCTTCCCACAGCCACTGCTACCCACCAAAGCCACCACTTTGCCTGCTGGTATTATCAATGAGAAGCCCTGTAGAATCACCTTGTCTTCACGGGATGGGTATGAAAAATATACTTCACGGATGTCAATATCACCACTGATAGTTTCAGGTTCCTTTCCTTTTGTTTCATAACTTACACTTGGTTGTCTTTCGATCACTTGAAAAACTTCAGTTCCTGCTGCCTTAGCCTGATTGAAGATTTGTAAGTCTGGTGCAGCGTGTGTCAATGATCTGCAATTTGAAAATTTCTAATTTAGTATATGCTCGCAGCTATATTTGTGCACTTGAGTTTGGGTAATAGTAAAGTAAGGCTGTAGGAGCTTGTAGAATGAATGTCATTATCTCAAACGTAAGACATCTGAACCGTTCATGACTGGGGGCATTCCCAAGCATGAAATCAACATGTTGTGGTAATCAGGTTGACCATATCGTCAGGAGGAAATGGACGACTGGAAAAGAGACAATGTGACCCAATCCGAATAGCAGGCTGTGTTGATTTTTGGCTCAGGAACGTTTGCCATGACCCCCTTCTGACGATTGATCCAGATCTTCCATTAGTTATGGTGCAACCGGTCAAACTCCCTCAATCCAGCTTGAGGTTGCTATCATGTTTTGAGATCAAGCTGGGAAAGAAATTCAATAACATTACATTGCACCGAAGAGAATGCTCATCACTGCAGCAATTACATCCCCTCCTTGAGATATTTTGGCTGTTACCACAACTGCTCCAATCAGCACCATCAAGGCCCATGAACAGAACGTTACTGTCTGAAGCATCCCCAAGCCTATGCCTTTTATGAGTGCCTCCTTCTTGCTTAGCTTGAATTGTTTCTCCATGCAATTGGAGAAAGACTTCAGTGCAGAAGTCTCTCCAACAAAGGCCAAGACTGTCCTAATCTGAGAGACCGTCTGCAACATCAAACAAAATTATGTTATCTTTGTAACCGTGAAAAGCTCAATAGGCCAACAAGAAGCATTCCATCCCCTAAAAATGTTGGACCTCCTCATTTACATTACTCATCTGAATGATTGTTTTAGAGGCAGCTGGATTCTTTCCAATCGCCTTAACTGGGGCGGCCTTACATGGTCATGCAGAAGAGGATACGTGTCTGTCAATTTTCATCTTGAACTTTCGTTTATTAATCTTGAAGCCGACTACTACTTTTTCTTCACTGGAAATTCATTCGTTGGCCTCTAGCAACGTATCGGGTTCATCCGATTGATAGATTCTTCCAGTGATCAGAGTCATGTTGCTTGTTCATTTAATAAATTATTTAATCTGAATCTGGGCACTACAGGCATCATAGACTGCATGGTGCGTGCTAGTTCATTAGTTGGACTGTTTGGTTCCCTTTTTCTTCTTTTTTCACGCCATTTTAATTGATGTAACGTATATTTATCTTAACAATTTTAGTTTTCTTCTTTTATTACCTAGATTTTCAATAGCTACCTTATATCTTTTCCTCTAAAAAGCCCGTCTATTCTATTTTTAACATTACCTTTATCTTATGACATCATTTTTTTTCCCTCCTATTTTCCACAAAGTTACAGAATTCCAAAACATCCCCTACGACTGGTTGACTGATATTTATCAGTTCCCCCTTGGTACCTGCTCCACCATGGATGCAGCTTCTGATAGGTAAACCATCTTCGTGCCAGCAATGGCATTCATCTTCTTACTGTAAGTAGCTCCAATAGCACTAATCAGCGGCGCAACCACCAGTATAAGCAAGGCCACTTGCCAACAACATGCGCATGCGACGATGATCCCCACGAAGAAGGCAGAAAAGCTTGACAAGAAATGACCCAACTACAAGCAAGAAAAAATCGCATTCAATGGATGGTGTTACTCTGCCATGGCCGCTTTTCACACACTCTTTATTTTGAATGATTTGATCGGAAAATGAGAAATTTATCATGTTGTAGTACATCATGAATCTGAACATAGAGCGTCATTGACAAATACCTTCTCACCAATGGCTTCTTGAATGAGGTTCATGTGGTTTGTTATTCCGGCAATAATTTTCCCACTTGTAAGGTCAGTATCAAAGGCTCCAATTTCCTGATTAAGCACTGCTTTCAGGAAGCCCAACCTCATCCGGAACATTTGTCTTTCGCCTGCGTACATCCAGCATCCTATCTCTGCCATCCAAGTTTCAAACAAAATCAGCTAAAAACTAGTTGAATGGTCGTAATCTGTAGGGTGCAACTCGGGTTAGGTTTGATCGGGTTGGATTCAATTCTTACTTGATTTTAAAACTTCAATCTTAACCTAACACTAATTTTTAGCCTTAACCCCAACCATATGTCAGGTTCCGGCTAAATACAGGTTAAAATTGAGGTTAAAATTCAAATTAAATTTATGTTACATGTAAATTTCACTTTAAATTTCAATCAATAATTTATTCTAAATAAAGTATAAAAACATAAAAAATCATATTATTTAATATATTCTTATAATTTATCAAATAATGTAAAGAAATTTGTACATAATTTGTAAATTCAAGTCCGGTTGAATTCAAGTTGGGTTCCACTCCGAACCTTAATTTTAAATCGGATTGAGTTTAGTCCTATTTTGAAAATCTTAAATTTGAAAAAACTAAACTCTAACCTAAGTTGCACCCCTAAGCAGAAACTTACATGGCAGTATGCTCGTCTAATAACTGCCATGGGACTATTCCCAAAAATATCCTTGCTAGGGGAATATTGGTCTTTAACTTTGTGGGCCACAAAATACATGGTGAAGAAAAAATGCCGCAAGGATTCAATTGGCCAAAAAACCCAATGCACGGGGACACTCACAGTCCCCGTGCTATTGAGTGCCCCAATTATTGATCAACATTCCAAAATTCTGAAGGGTAGTATTATCATGGAACCGATTCGTTCCAAATTTTTCAAAGAACCTTTTGGTTTTTATAAAAAACGATTATTGAATAAAATTTAATTTGGCCAATGTATTTTAAAATATTTATTTAACAATATAAATTTCATTTTGATAAAAGTTTTAATGACCCATAAAATTAAAATGCTTGGAAAGTAAAGAATCTTTCAAAGCATTTTAATTTTTATGGGCCACTAGAACTTTATCAAGATAATATTTATAATATTGGCTAAATAGATATTTTTAAGCATTTGGGTTGAATTCAGTGTTATCGGTCTGACCGCGAACCCTTGACTGGTCTGGTTTAACTTGGATTGGCACAATAGTAATTTTTTTTAATTTTAATATTATTAATAGAATAAATGAATAAATTAAAATAATAAATATTATACAAAAGATCTATGGATTTAGATTAATATTTATGGTTTAATTTTTTTAAAATTTTACTTGATTATTTTTATTTTCTTAAAAAAAATTGAATCAACCATTGAACTAACCAGCCGAAACGGTTGCACGGTGAATCGGACTCTGACCGGTTCAACCACCACTATGTTCTGTAAAACTGGTTGAATTGAATTTTATTCAATTATTCCTTATCCCTAAAATCAAAAGATTCATTCAAAATTTCCGAGAAACGGGTCTCATTGAATCACAGCCGAATTCCAGATGCCTTAAAAATGGGTCGCAGCTTCGCTGCTTAGCCCCATCTGACAAGAAACGCGCTGGCGATACGTCAACTCAGTTGTCATCGCCATATGATGGAGAGGGCTAGCATTTAAGTTCAATCCAGGGTAAAAAGGATCTCGAACTAATCACCCCAAAAGGAAAACTGATATACAGACAACACATGGCTGCCATTAAAGTTGAGCCCATGATCATTTCAAAATTAAAGTTGAGCTCATGATCATTTCAAACACCTCGTGCAATTTCGGGGGCAAATGAACAAAGAACCAATACGGAAGCAGAAGGCATTTCCAGCTTGATTAGATGCAGAGAATGAAACAGTCGAGCATTTGAAGAAAACCAATGTTGAATTTCAGTTAAAAAACGAGAGTAAAATTGACTGAGCGAGGAAATGGAATCATACCAAGTATACCAGCGGGCAATGTAGCAAAAGCCATGTACCAAACAAAGGGCACAACCTAAGTAAGATGACATATCAAATAATAACTGTTAAAACTGCTCAAACTAATAACTGAACTAATTATCTTCACTTATCTCTTCCATTTTCCAAGTATAAGCACCCAAAAGATTCAAGCAATTCATGCAATCAATCACTCGCGTGGTGGCCCACAAATCAGGCTGACTAGCTAGCCACTTAGGTGGTCGGCACATTTATGGAGAAATGGGCAGTTTGCATGAATATTCCAAAACGCAATCCACTTGATCACGGAGACTGTGGGGCCATTTAAAGTGGCTTGGCTCAAACATATTGCTGCAGGTAGTGTTCATTACCTCGCGGATGGCTTTAACCGTGGCTTTCGTGTTGCCGATATTATTCCCAAATCCATTAAGAGCTTTACCAAGCAACAGATAGCCGATGGGCTGTGCCATTCCATGCACGACGGATCCAAATGTTCCCAACCCCATGAGGATCCAATCCAGACCGTCAGCATAGCTCAGGAGCTTACGAAATGAGATGGGTTTCATGGTGGGTGCTGTCTCACCCTTCTCTTTCTTCTCTTCCATCGTCATGGGCGTGTATGATTGATTACCAGAGAAAAACTACACCTGTGCATGCACTAATAATGACAGCGTATGCATATATGGCTTCATTTTTTTTGTTTTAATGAAATCAAGAAAAGAGTATAATCCATTCCTGGGGGAATATCCCTTTAAAAATGCTAAACTGATGTTTTTGTTCTCTTGGTATTATCTCTTTGTTTGGAGCTCTTTCGGATGGGACTGCAAGCTTGAATCTCGACACAAGCTAGTTACAGTAGACCAGGCTGATTTTGGTGCAACCATGCACACGTCAAACAGATTCAACGAGATGTGATGGCATTTTTAAATGCCGTGATGCATGTGGCAGCTAGTGCTGGGCGACCGGCATCGCATTAGAGTCCTTATCGATAATAGCTATGAGGGTGGGATTCAATTGGAATTAACCTCAACCAGTTTCTGGAGTAGTTTGTTCACTGATTAACCAAACTATACCGAGAATTTTGCATTAACCTTCTCTCTCTCTCTCTCTCTCTCTCTCTCTCTCTCTCTCTCTCTCTCTCTCTCTCTCTCTCTCTCTCTCTCTCTCTCTCACCAAAACGACAGGAACTTTGAATAATTTTTATTCTCTGGCCAAGTGTGATGGTTGATACACGGGCATGAAGGCACCCATAATTAAATGTACAGTAAAACTACAACATCTAGATTGGAATTATCACGCCCTTCAATCTTTAACCAGTTGGATGATGAAGCAGTTTTATTTTTAATTTTGGCGGATAGTGACTGGCCCACTATATTGGATGACTGTAACAGTCTGTGATGCGTACAAGACACGCACATAAACACACACGTATTAAATATGGAACGGGAGAAATAGGAAAGGCTAGAATCTATGTTTCTTTACTTCAAAACTCGATCATTATAGGGGATATTCCTTTTGGGTAGCGTTGGTTGGCCCTTGTACCAAAAAAGAAGTCACCATCAAGAGAGAAACTAGGAGGGCTAGTGTTACACCCTTGAGATGTGAATCGCTTGACGGACGAGCGATGCAGTTTATTTGCCTGATGCGAATGAAGTAAGATGGTCTTATATTGGATCGCGGGGCAGATCCAAGGCGAGATCGTGTGATGACTCCTAGGCGGGATCGTGAGGTTGATCCAAGGCAGGATCATGATGCTGATCCAAGGCAGGATCATAAGACGATTCCAAGTGTGAGATTGTAGATGCAAGTTATATCATAGATACGGATCACATGAAGCATGCGGGATGCATCGATAGTGCACGTTGCAGATCAAGAGGGATCGAGGCATCGATGCATTGAGGTCTATGCTGGATGGACGCAAGAAGAACAGTACCAAATAAGATTGGTACAAGCAGCGAACTAGGAGGACACTGATCAGATGTGACAACTCAAGTAGACTGCTTTCCTAGGTTTTTAATTGGGCATGTGATGATGTGGCAGTGACATAGCAGTGACGTAGACCTCTACAGCATGTGTGGCACACACGTGGAGCACATATGGCAAGGGCTTAAACCAAGTCCTTGGTGGTTTGAGCAACCCCTTAAGAAGGAGAGGACTTAATCCATCTTTCTTATGAAGAGAGGGAGAGTGGGACATGTGTCTTAGAGGGGACACATGACACCATTAGATATAGGACATGTGTGGGCCATATGACTCTACATGAAGAAATTAGGAACATGTGGCTTGAGGGTGAGCTAACATGTGTCTAATTGGTTAGTCTTTTGTATACTATATATGTAATAACTCATATTAAATTTAATAAAATATTTTATCTTTTATGCTGATGTAGCAAGAGTAGAAATTTTGACCGTTGACCAGTTGACCATAGATTTTGAGGTTTAAAAGATTTATTTTGTTATTTAAATCTCGGCAACCCATGTAGTTCAGATGGTTAGAGACATGGTCAAAGAGAGGAGAGGTCAAGGGTTTGAAATCAAAGTGGCGTAAAAAATTTTGTATTTTTAAGATTTTATTTTCTTTTTTTGAAAACGTGGGACCCACAAGAGGATAAGCCTTATCTACATCCTCCCTTATCAACTATTGAAAATTTGTTACGTAGATAGAATTCTAATCGAATTACATAACAAGAGAAAATTTTCTATAAGTAACCATAAGGGGTTTCTCAAAGGAGAGGAGAAACTTACTGCTAAGGAAAGAGAAGGAGGGAGATTCTAGATCAAGAGTTGCAGTTTTTCTAGAAATTTGTAAGTAGAAATATTTTATTTTGCATTAATTAGATTTATAAAAATTAATGCAAAAAGTTTTTTTTAAATGCGTCATTACTATTTTGATGTATTAGATTTATACATGCAATTGGTTGATTTCAACAATGCATAAAAAGCATGTTAATTAGAGTTTCTTTTAAATTACCATGCTAGATTTTATGGAGATCATAATGCATGATTTATATGTATTAGATCTACTAATCTTAGATTTACATTATGTTAAGAGGGATTTTAGATTTTTTTCCGTACATGGCCCACCGACTCGACCTGACCCGCTGGCCAGCCAAATGGTGTCAGCGGACGGCGTCCGACGCTGGAGGCAGCAAACAACTGACGGCGGCGACTGCGAACAATGAATCGACGCTGACGGCGGCGACCGTGGACGACGAATCGGCATTGACGGCGGCGGCGGTGAGGCAGAAACAGAAGATGGGTTTTTCCCATCTTCTTCCTCGCCGGCAGCAATGGCAGCTGCAGCTTGGAGAAGAAGATGGAAAACCTATTAGAGAAATCTGGTTCTTCTAAATCAAAGATCAGAGATCCAAACCCAAAATCATGCCGTCGATCAAAGAGAAACTACCATGTTGACGGCCGATTTGGGCCACGGTCGATGAACGGTCAGATTTACCAAAGAGGAAGATCAGAATTTTTGATCAGATTTGGCCCAAATCAGAGTGCTAGATCAGAGGGAAGAACGGCCAGGCCATTCCGGCCTTGGCCAGCCAGTCAAATCCGGCCAGAACGCATATATCCGACGTCCCAGATCCGGCAACCGATGCACGCCGTCGGCAGCAGAGCTGACAGCAGACGTTGCGACGATGGCAGGCGACGACACATGTCACCGGCAGACGACGACGACAGGATGGCTAGCGGCGATGCGCGATAGCAGCGGCAGATGACAGCGGGGGTCCGGCAGCCATGGCTACTGGACCCGTGCGTGCGAGGAAGAAGAATGGGAAAAAACCCTAACCCTAAATTTTGAATGGATGGCCAAAATTAAAAGTGATGTTTTGGGATCCATAAATATCAGATTTTAACATTCTTATAGTCGTTTTTCACGTTTTTGAACATTTTGGATTCGATGAATGGATCAGATTTTTCAAAATATGACCAGGTCATGAGATTTTGTGTAGACAGATTTAAAGGGCTTAAATTTCATCCCTTAGATGATCAGATTGGTCCATTAAAATTATCATGAGATATTTATTCCTATGTAATTTTTGTGATTCATGGGTTAAATGATGATTAATCAAGAGAGATTGACCCGATTCACGAGTCAGATGATGATTAATCAAGATACACTTTCCAGAATTTTTATCCTTTCAGTTTGGGACCTCCCAATCTCCGTTTTGGACAATTAGATAGTCATTTTCAAGGTTTTTGGACCTTCTAGATACATTGGATGGGTCAGATTTTATAAATTATGGCTAGATCTTAAAGTTTAATTGGACAATAACCAAGAGCTGAGATTTTCCTTCCCTAGACATGAGATGATGGTCGATCAAACTGGTCAGATGATTTTTTAGAGTTATATGTCCAATAGATGATAAAGAAAAGTTAGGTTAAGAGATTAAAATAATAAGAGGAATATCAGATGTAGTACTTGTGTAGGATTTTGCTTAGCACACGTACTAAGATTAATTTCTGCTTACTGAGTTTTATACTCATCCTTTTCATTTTCTCTTACAGATGGTCCATCCAAAGAGAAGTGAAGCTAAAATGAAAGATTACTAAAGAGAAATTTTACTTAAATCATTTATTTTTATCATTGATGTTAATGAGACTTATGGTTTTATTTAGACACGCTTTAAAGATTTATGGTGCTTGAGATGTAATAGACTGAATTCAGAATTTTATATTTTAATTTATTTTTTACTATTTTATCTGCTTATGTCTTGTCGTGGTGCATTTATTCATTCAAGTATGGTAGATCTTAGAAAAACCCGCCATACTGCCAGCGTGATATTGCCATCCTAGGGTGGGTCTTCGCAATATAAACCCATGAAGTTTTACTTGTAAGGGACTAGAACCTGAGTTATAGGGGTAAGTTTCAGGGTGAAGGATCTTGGGCAAGTCTTGTATGTTGTAGCATTATTTCTTTAATAATAAGGTTAGGAAGTTAGATTCCTGTAAATTGCTTATGTTGCTTTGCTTTTAGTTCACTCTTTGGTTCTTTTGTATTGGTTTTTGCATTTATTATCCTTTATGTGCTGAATTAAGCTGCTAAGGTGTTAGATCCTTAGACCAACACACAGTCTGATACTATAGGAAGTCCGTACCCTGTGACAGCTAGTGTAGCTAATCTTCTCAGTGCTTGCGTTGACTCGGCATCTTGGTTGGGCTCGACCTTCTAGTGTAGATTCGACGGATTATGATTGTTAAAGAGTAGGAATTTTTGGAATTCCTTCTCCTTAGATTTTTCTTCTTTTGGGGAAAATTCGATATTTTACTATTAATCCTGCAATATAGTAATGAGATTGTTAGCTCAATGTGATTTTAAAGGTGTCTTTCCGAGGTCATTGGGCCAAAAATTTACGTTACTCTGAGAGGATTCCTGAATCACGGGTTCAATTTTTTGGAAACTTCTACGTCGATGTATTGGCTGGTCTAGACTCTGCAGCAGCTCTGTAAACAAGCATACCTTGGATGAAAATTGAGGTATCTGAGTTGTGTGGCCTTGTGGGTGACCTTATCCCAGTACCCTCTTTTTTTTTTTGCATTTTCGAATTAAAAATAAATTTTATTTTTTATATTCTAGTTAAAATTAAATATTTACTTAAAATACGTTACTGTGTGCCGTATTTTCAGGCCGTGAAAAGCTGTGTGCGTGGACAACAGATAGGCGTGACTATAGAACTGACCAGTTCGCGTGCAATACTGGGTAGGCACAGTTAAAACGGCGTTAAGTTGAAAAAAATTGTGAAATAAAAACAGAAAAGAACTTGTATAAAGGAAAGCCACAAGACCGAGCAATTTAAGCCTGGTCACTCTCCTTGTATTTCTCTTGCCTCCACTTGTGTTTGTTCCAAACTTCCTCCCCTTTTAGAAAATTTCAACGCTCCCACATTCAGGAGAAAAAGCAGCCCTTCTCTCTTCCTGCATTTCCTACCTTAATTCACTCCTGGGATTTCCTTCACTGTCTATAGCCAATGCTCCATTCGCTCTTTACTTTCGTGTCGTCTCCTTTGGATAGAAAGATGCTGTTTCTCTGAAACACAGACAAGCTGCTAACACCGCTCGTTTTTAAATTGAACGAGAAAGAGGTAATGCCTACTCCCCTCTTCTCACATTCATATTTTATACTTCCGGGTTTTCTTTTTCGTGAACTTTGAATTTGTTTCTGTCGGTGTCATCGTTTTTCGCACTGAGGGTGGATTCGGGGGTGGCTTTTGGTTTTATTAGTTTAGGAGACTGATATTTTCTTTCCTTCGTTCTCCTTTTATTTATTTATTCTTTTTCCCTGTTATAATGTCTCTTGGAATAAATAAATGACATGCCACTGAGTTCATCATTAAATATTTCCTTTTTAAAGTATTTTTTTATTTTTGTAAACGAAGTTGTCTAGGGCTAATATTAAAGAATCTTATCCATCGACAAAATGATGAAATTACTTTATGAAATTCTTCCCACTCCGAATAGATGAGAAGTAATTATCGTGAAAATGATCGCTTTTGCAAAGAATCCTCTAAGATTTCCGTCTTTATGAAAAGCAAGCATAATGGACTTGGCATGGATTGCTCTGCCGCTGATCCGAAATCTTTTTAATTCATTTGGCTATCTCACATTTAAAGCTACTTTAAACGGGCCCCACTCGTTCCTAAACAATTCTCGGGTGCCGTATCAATGTCATCAGAACAGGATGCTACAATCTTAGTACATGAGATGCAGTTAGATGATTTCTTGGCACTGTGATTTGCTTCTGGTCTTTCTGGCTCATAAAGTAGTCTACTTTCCTGCTTGTAGCGAAATTCATGGCCTTTTTCTCTTTCTCATGAACTTTATGGAATTTTTTCATTGCTTCATTTGGTTTCTTGCACCCCAATGAATCAACCTCAGCTTTCGATTTTTTTTTCAGCACACATTAGATTTAGTCTCCTTTTTATTCTTTTCCCTGTACTCTACATCCTCGGCATTTCATGACCCATTTGAATTTGCTATGCACTTCTCGTCCTAGAACTATCTGTCTGAAGTTTCACAAACACCCAGAGTCCCATTTCTTTCTATCTCGAAATTCGGATAGGCCATGACTCTGATTTTGTGAAGTCGACTTCTCGTCTGTCCCTGTAAATGCGAATTCACACAGATTTGATGGCGAAAGAATACACCGGTGATAAGCATTATCCCATAGATACAAAGCGACAGCGTCTCTCATGGGTGTTAGGTGTCAGCGGTCTCTGCATCCTCTTCTATGTATTGGGTGCCTGGCAAAACTCGAGCCCGACGGCGGTCAATCGCTCTGACATCGTAAGGAAGATAGGATGCGATCCGTTGACCAATTCCCGTGCTGCAGTCCCGCCTACTGGTTCCTCATCCAGCCTCGATTTCGAGGCCCATCATCAGGTTACAATCAAAGAAGGGTCGGTTGGGTCCCAAGTGTTTCCGCCCTGCCACCTGAATTACAGTGAATACACTCCCTGCCAAGATCCAGTGCGGTCGAAGAAGTTCGACAGGGAGAAGCTGATTTACCGAGAGAGGCACTGCCCCAAAGAGGAGGAAATTTTGAAGTGCTTGATCCCACCCCCGCCCAAATACAAGAACCCTTTCAAGTGGCCTCAGAGCAGGGATTACGCATGGTTCGATAACATCCCACACAAAGAACTCAGCATCGAGAAGGCTGTTCAGAACTGGATCCAAGTCGAAGGTGATAGATTTAGATTCCCGGGCGGTGGCACCATGTTTCCACGAGGTGCAGATGCTTACATTGACGACATTAACCAGCTCATATCTTTAACTAATGGAAAGATTCGAACCGCAATTGATACAGGCTGTGGAGTAAGAACAATCTATTTCCATTTTTTCATATTCTTGATTTATAGCATTAAATTAACGGCTTCTAGGCATCTGCGTTCAATAGCAAAGAAACCAATCCTTCAGTTGTGCTTTCCTGGACACTCATCAGATATATAAATGATAACACTCTGCTCATTAGACCATTTCATTCAATTGCTGAATGTATATAATTAATCGGTTTGCAGTAACTTTGTTTTTTCCACTGCAGTCCTGGCAGCGAGTAGAACCTCAACATATTTTGATCATGGGTGTGTTTGTTTCGAGCCCAACTGATGAATGGTTGAAGTCAGAAGCATTACAAAATGAAAATTATCAATCCTCATTGACCCATGTTGATACTAGGGCTCTTTTGAGCATGAGAATTTCTGAGATGTGTTTGTTGTGGCTGGGTGTTGGAGGTAGCAAGCTGGGGTGCTTATCTGCTGAAGAGGGACGTCTTGACAATGTCATTTGCTCCAAGAGACACGCATGAAGCCCAGGTCCAGTTCGCGCTGGAGCGGGGAGTTCCTGCAATGATCGGCGTACTGGCGTCGGAACGGATGCCATACCCTGCAAGGTCCTTCGATATGGCCCATTGCTCTCGCTGTTTGATACCTTGGCAAGAATATGGTAAGGATTTGATTGCCATCCTATCAATTCCTATCAATAATTATCATATAGCTTTTTCTATATGTTTTGCATCTCAAATTGATTTGAAAACATGTTGAGAACTGAATGTTTTGCAATGCTTGGGTGCCAAAATGAGCTGAATTTCTGAGACACGTTCCGTAAAGAGCTATTAACTGAAATGCATTGATGGGTTGCGTGCATTTCAGCATGAAGATTGCTATTCTCTCTCCTTCAAGTCTCAATTTGCAGTTTGAACTCATGCAACGCTGGTCACTTCTCTTGAAATCAATTGTTGTAATTCAATTCAACGGTGCGCTCTTAATACTCTCTTCTCAATTAATCCTCTTATTGGCTTCTGCACTAGATGGGTTGTATCTGATTGAAGTCGACAGAGTTCTAAGGCCAGGAGGCTACTGGATCCTCTCCGGCCCACCGATCCATTGGAAGAAACACCACCGCGGCTGGGAGAGGACGGAAGAAGATCTCAAACAAGAGCAAGATGCAATAGAGGAGGTTGCCCGACGCATTTGCTGGAGAAAACTAATCGAAAAAGATGATTTAGCAATTTGGCAAAAGCCCATCAACCACATGGAGTGCATCGAAAACAGAAAGATCTACAAGACCCCCCACATGTGCAAAGACGGCAATCCTGATGCAGCATGGTAAGACACCCACCCCCCATCACGTCATTTTTTGAGTCGAGCTGACTAAGTGAGCCCTGCTTGCATTGACATATTTTCAACTCTGTTACTGACAAAGGTACAAGAAAATGGAACCCTGCATCACCTCACTGCCGGCAGTAAGCGACTCGGACGAAGTTGCTGGTGGGGCATTGGAGAAATGGCCTGCTCGGGCATTCGCGGTCCCACCCAGAGTAAGCAACGGAGCCATTCCTGGAATCAACGCAGAAAAATTCCGCCAGGACAATGAGCTGTGGAGTGGTCGAGTTTTACACTACAAGCGCATCATTCCTCCCCTCTCTCAGGGTCGATACCGAAACATCATGGACATGAATGCAATGCTGGGAGGGTTTGCCGCTGCGTTGTCCAAGTACCCGGTCTGGGTCATGAACGTCGTTCCTGCCGACTCCAGCCACGACACGCTTGGCGTGATCTACGAGCGTGGATTCATTGGCACGTATCAGGACTGGTGCGAGGCTTTCTCCACCTACCCAAGAACCTATGATCTCATCCATGCGAATGGCGTATTCAGCATCTATCAAGACAGGTAAACATATCAAAAGCGACAAAATTCGCCTCGGATTTGTGAGCGCGTGGGATCGGAAATGCCAAATTTGATGGGTCTTTTTTTGTGTTTGGATGTAGATGCGACATTAGCAATGTACTGTTGGAGATGGATAGGATTCTGCGGCCAGAGGGCACTGCGATATTCAGGGACGTGGTCGACGTGCTGGTGAAAATCCAAAGCATAACAGAAGGGATGAGGTGGAAGAGTCAGATCATGGATCATGAAAGTGGACCGTTTAACCCTGAGAAAATCCTAGTCGCTGTCAAAACTTACTGGACTGGTGAGCCTGTCCCGGAAAATTAAACTTTGAGATTTTCTTTTTTCTTTTTTATTTTGGGAGTATTATGGAGTCCTGTGCACTGTGCACATGAAATGTGTACTGCTGATCCAGACCGTCCGAATGATAGCGAAGTAGCGTTTCGTTGGCCACTGATTGGATAATTGAGACCGTTTGAGTAATGAAATTTTTGGGGCGTTCCCCATGGAAATGCAAGCAAGCCAATTTAGATGGTGTGGATTGACATATCCATCAGTCCATGTTAATGGTGGCTGCTGTGTTGTAGCTTATAGGGAGATGATGTGGTCCATCTCAGTTTTGGCTTGTTATTTATCCTATTATATCAAATCATGTATAGAATAGTAGTTTTTATGTATGACCCATGATCTTGAAATGGTGTTGGTTGTATGTGGGTTTGTCTCAACCGTTAATTAGGGCCTCCGACATTTAAGCTCAGGATATTGACGCTCTGAAACCCTTTATTTTGAATTTTCTATTCATCCTTATGAGGCCCGCTTGATGAATGGCTACGATGGGACATCCATCACATTGGGACCTCCAACTTGCTTATAGTTATCTTGACGTGGCCCATTTCGACTATGGATTTTTGCTCAGGGTTTCACTGGAAAGAGACGAATCATTAGCAAAATACTTTGGTCCCTGGGGTATGTTCCCAAGAGAAGATGATACCAAAGGAGATAAAAGGCCCACCACGCGAATGATGGATGGCCATGATGGCGTGTCAGTGGAAGTTATGGACAGCGAATGCACGAAGAACTTGGCCGAACACACGTGACTGGGACTCTCTGCAACTATGAGCCCATTGATAATAATGCAGACCCAGCCAAAGGCATCCAAAGAAAAGGGCCAATAATGATATGGTAAGAAATTAAACTGCACTTTCCTAAAATAAACATTGCATATATAGACCAGATGCAAGATAACTGCGTAAAATTGAAATAAAAAAAGACTTGGGAGATCAGTTTACAGGCTAAACTTAGGTTTGAAATTCTATTACGGTATATTTGAATTACTTGTGTCTGAACGTGTTTAGAGGTGACTTGGATGGTCTGCTTGCGATTTTATTTTGCCTGCTATTCTACGAGGAAAACTCTCGAGAATTACATCGTCTGCAACAAAACTGAATGGATATCGACCCAAAACTGTGAAGGACGATTCACGTGATCCAATCAGTAATGCTTTGGCAGGGTGTAGCGACCAGTCTGCTTTGGTCCTCCTAGAATAGAATCTAGATGGCTGCTTAGAATTTTCTAATGCTCCAAAGTTATCCCTTCTTTATTTTTATTATTTCTCTTCAACTCCTCTTCCATTGTTGCTCCTGTTCTCCTCAAAAACACCACGGAGGTAACAGTAATGCCAGTTGGATTTCCTATCTACAATCATATCTACAATCATTTGAAAGCCAATCGTGCCGCCCATCTTCAAAACCCAGCCCACTCACCATCTATTTCTCTGTCTAATCTTAGGCACAGTGAGTCAACTCCTAAAATTGGGCATGATTAAAACTATCATCCAATCTCGCATCCCAATATTACAGCAATCGCACCTAGCAATGTAGCAGAAATAATGTTCCCCATCCCAATCTTGAAAACCAAATAAAAATGTCTAAGAGGCTAGAATGTCGAAACAGCAGTAAAAATGTCCCAGATATGCGGCAACATGGTGAACTATGCTGGATAAGCAAAATCTCTGTCTCTAAAATTTGGTACTGTATTTTTCTAGATTTCTAGAATGCATTGGATTGGATCAGAGTCCTGTGAATAGTGGAGTAAAATTTGTCTTTACTATGTACAAATTACTAGTTTCGTGTAACAACGAAAGTTGCTTGCAAGCATCTTAATCCGAGCATTGATGAAGAGGAGTATACGAACAATCCTCTAGGATCAATTCTGGTAGAGACGGAAGGGCGAAATTTTTAACAACAGTGATAGCAATACATTGGGTGGAGGATTTATTGAATTCAAGCAACTTGGCATCAAAGAATCCAATCAGTAGGCAGGACTTCATTTATGGTGTATTGATCAACAATACAGTGGGCAATGTTTTCAGGCTGCATAACCCCAATCTCAACAAGAGAATGTGGGACATCTATCGCGGTTGCGCCCACTTCGACAAGGTATGCCACATGGTGGTCCAGTTCTGCAGAACCCAAAGCGCCATCATCCAAGGCACCACCACCATTGTTATCCAAGTCTTCGCCGTTGCCGGTCGCCCCAATTCGACTATCCAAGCGAAGCCACCATATGGACCTAGTAACAATGCACCAGGCACCAGTTTCATGGCCCACATGATAACCGTCTTCTTCTTTTTATGCTACTCTTTATATGTTGCCCAGCTGCGCAATGAGCCAGATTGTCGCTGTTGGTCGTAATCTGGTCCCAAATCATGCGTGCGTTGTTCGATTTTCTTCGCATAAGTGGTTGAGGAGGATAGCAAATGCCATTCTACTCTCCTTAGTTTTCTTCTCCGTTGACTATTGGGCAAAGGGGTGATTTTGTTTTTCACTTTTTTCTGTGTTTATTATAATGTGATTTGAAATTTTAACTACAAATACTCTTATTTTTTATATTATTACCTATATTTCTGATCATTAATTTCTATAATTTTATTAAAAAATTATATATTTTATTTTTATTCACTTTGTATCTAATCATTGTATCATATCACATCATATTAATATTTTTCTTTTGTTTTGACTTTTTCATAATCTTTTTTCTCACTTATTTTCCTTATTCCTAATTGGAACTATATTTTAGGTATTTTAAAAATCATATAACAACTTAATAGAGTGCACTTTTGCAATGATTCAGAAACCTAAATAGCAATGTTAAAATTATAATTCTTGTTAAAATTTATGCAAGTAAATTTTAATATTTTAAAAAATATATGCATATCTAAAATATTGAGCAAAATATATATATATATATATATCTGCAAATGCTCCATGTAATATTTATTTTATTTTATTTGATAATATAATATTATCACAATATAAAATATGATGTAAAAAGAAGCACCGAGATTATATCCTCTTACACACCAATCCAAATGGGGTCTAAGGGTATGTATTAAACAACTGTACACTGGGGAATGCATTAGAGGTGTGTAATTAGTGCATGCCCTAATGCATGGGTGATTATTCATTCAAACACATTTGAGGGCCAGTTTACATTAACTATAAAATTTTAGCTATTGAAAAAAATAATTTTATTAAAAGAAATTTTATAAACAGTGTAGTGAAAAGGAAGAAGTTAAGTGTTTGCTCTTATTATTTTAAAAGTACTCGTAGATAACTTTAATACAAATACTCAATTATCTAGCTGACACCACGTCACGTCTTATCTCAACTCTAATGAGACACCTTTTACAGCTATTATGCAGTCCCATGAGACTAGGACTTAGGGTGTATATTTTTCTAGAATCCTTCTCTAGACAAAAATCCCTATTCCACTTGTGTATAGGGCACCCACGCTTAATTATAAATACACTTAGGTATGTACCTTGAAGATATAAGCTCTTGCTACTATCTCATTATATTTAAAAGAGTTTCGTTTACTAACTTGAGTACCCGAGTGTTCACGCCTAAAATACCTTCAATGTCCAATGATCTTTGTTGTAGTCTTGTAGGATTCAAGGTAGGATTTTCTTGAAAGTCACATAAGCATTCCATTTAGAGATGACCAAAATAAGTACATTTAGTGTTCATTATGTGTTTAGCTTAAAAATGTTGAAAGTGCTTCCGATATATAAAATTATAAAAAGGACATATAGAAATACTTCTTAATTTAATTTGTTTAATAGTGCCAAATATTTTTATATAATATATAATATAATTTATAAAGTATAGGTTTCATAAAACATGTTTTGCATATTTTATTTATATATATTATAAATAGAATATATATTATATAAAAATATTTATGTGTAATGATATATATACACACATACATATATACGTATATATATATATATGTATACACATTGTGTGTGTAATATATATATGGCATTTATGTATTTAAATATCTTTAAATATAATATATTTGTATTTATTCATATATAGTATATTTCATATATTCCATATAATTTATCAAAAACATGACATATATAAATATACTATATATGTATAATATAAAAATATTTTTTACACAATATCTATTAAATAATTTATATCATATATACAATATTTTTTTTATATGTGCTTTAAAAATATATGACATGGAATATTTATAGAAAAGATAAAAAAATATGTTTTATATATTGTGTATAATATACACAATAGACATTTTGTAAAAATATGTAGTTTATAATATATATAGTTATATGTTTTGTATTTTTGATATAATATGTGTATACACATATACATATTATATTATATATTTTATTAAAATATGTAAAAGTAATTTTTATCTGTTTTATATAAGATATATTAAATATATAAATATAATATGAATATATATATATTATGTGATTAGGCAGGACTTTAGTATGGCAGTTTTTGGGCGTGCGTTTTTGTCACTTTCTTTCAAAACGCCGAAGAGTCGGTTTTTGCACTACGGTGAAAGTACCAAAATGCTACTTCAATGGAACGAAATTAGGCTTTCACGTTCTTCGAAACATGCTTTTGACATTGAGCCAAACAAATTTCAAATATGTTGGCAACGGTTTTGCAACTTTAAAAGTGCTTTCAAGCCTTCTGAACGCGTGGCCAAACATGCCCAAAGTGATTGAATGTGTGACCGGGAGAATCTTTGGCTGATTCGAAATCGTCGGTCATGTTAGTTTTGAGCAAAATAATGTACCAATTGGCTGTACTTGATCTCCATTCCTCAAAAGAAAGTTTAGAAAAGCATGAGAAAATTATGAGTATTCGGCCCAAAGCCCAAAGCCCAGGGAGAAATCTAGAGCGACGATCCAAGCAATTGTTAATTCATATTAATCTTCAGCCATCAATCGAAACTGTCTTCCGTTTAGTCTTTCATTGGCAATCGAAAACGGACCACAGATCTCCGCTCTGAATCCGAGTCACGAAGTACATTGTGGGGATTCAAGCAATATTTTTAGTGGCCAATTTCCTTTTTTAGGTAGGGCGTGATTGGTTGGATAGAAATAAAAAGAAAATGATGTCACGAAAGATAATACCATCTATAATGCAAATAAAAAAAGAATACAGATATTTTTTAAAAAAATTAAAAAATTATTTAAAAATAAGAGTGCTAAGGAAAGGGTCCATCCATGATAGAACAAAAAAAAAAAAAAAATCATTCCCATCCAACCAATTAGACCCTTGGCCACATAAATGTAATCCTTTCCTAGGCAAAAAAAAAATGTAAATTATTTTATTTTTAAAAATATGATTTTAAAATATAATTATATGTCTATGCTTAGCAATTAAACATGTTTTTTTCCTCACTAAATTCTCTCCTTAGGTGGGCATTCCGCATGTAGGAGTGCAACTCAGGCTTATAAAACTCGAGTTCCTCTTAACTCTAACTTTAACTTTATTTGTAAAACTTCAACTCTAATCCTATTTTTTAAAATCAAACTCAGTTTTTTGAGTTGAAATTTGGGTTAATGAAAATTTAGTGCTCTCTTTTTCTCTCCTATCTCCATGAATAAATGTTTTGATCCATCATTTTATTTTAGAATCATAGCTGATGTTTTGATCCCACAGTTGAATTGGTGGGATCGTTTCGTTTGGTGCAGTTTTGATAATATTACCGACAAGCAGTAATTATTACCAACAATTCAAAGGTCTTTCGGGAAAATTGCCAAAAAAATAAATAGATAATTCTAATTGAAGGACAGCCTCCTCAAATAAATAAATCTGAATGAAAAAAAACCTTCTCCATATTTTTAGTTTTTACTTAATTGGACAGTTTGGTTGCATGCGAGGCTTTATCATTCGATTTTAGCAACTTCATATTTCCATTCTAGCTTGTTTCCGGTCTTCTACGGAATGGTAGAACTCGCTCTGATTGGCAACCGGGATGAGGCAAGAAGTTTTAGATTTTCTAGGTGGTTTTTCCCTTTACAAGAAAGGGTTTTCCACCTAAAAACTAGTATATTTTATTTATCTTTTTCTTATTTTTGGTATTATTTTATTATTGAAATCATGTTTGCATTATTACGGGTTCGGGTTGAACCCCGGTTCTTTGGGCTTCCTGGCCGGCCGGGAAGAACTGAGTCTCAACACTGATGAAATTCGGATTCGGAAACAGGCCGAAGTTGCACCCCTAAATCCTCACGCAATTTTTTCGTTGACGTTGCGTGTTCTTCTTCCACATCTTAAAACCAGGCGACCCATCGACCGAATGGTACTAATGACCGATTAATTATTAAATCGACATTCCGATTTCTGTGGGGTAGAACAAACAGCAGTGTATGGTTCTCGTGACCCTGGGTTCATCTTCCCCATAAACGGGCCCATGAGGACTGTTTGCGAATTGTGGAAAACTCATACTTTAGTGCCTCAAACTAAGATACGGAGTTGACGGTCCACTGAAGTCTCCGGCATCACGTGGCGGGAGGAGCGAGTTACGGTAGAAGCAAGCGCACGAGTGACAGCGGACACCAAAAATCACTAGTAAACATATCCTATCCGTTCCCGACACTGCACATTCCTCACCAGCAGCAATTTAGCTCGCATTTCATACTAAATGCGTTAGCCTTGCAAACCGAACTGAAATTGATTGTCTGTCAAGTGCCTGTCGTTGGAGGTGATGAATTGATTGAATTCCAACCCTTGTAAGACCACATTTACTTGCTCCGCATGTGCCGTCCCTTACACACACCGAATACATCTGAACCGTTAAATAGATAGCCACCTAACGATGATGACATCCGGAGAACGCGAGTTGCACGCACCAGCATCCGCAGCTTTTCTATACCATTTAATATACTTGTAAAGAGACAGATGCCCCACGGCGCGTCCTGCTTGATAATTTCTACGGCTCGACCGTTTATCACGCGGTAAGGGTTTCTCCGTCTGGCTTACCGTTCCCTGTTTCTAAATCTGCTGCGTCTACCACGTGGTTTTCTCGGCACAAAAGAAAGTTATCTCTGCATGGATCATATTCGCAGCCAATTTGGTCATAAATTTAGGTATGAATTAAAAACTGCAGAAGCCGATACATCTTTCCGGGGAACAAACATTGGTGTAACCTATCATCACAACCGTTCATCAGATGTGAGTTAATACACTGAAGTGTGAAGGGAAGAATCGCTGTCGCCTAACGTGGATAATGGCACGTGTATTAATATTTTCACGGTCGGCAATCATTTGAATGTTTAGTTAAAAACAGGCGTGAGCTAATGGTTGGTTTGAATATGTCGTCGTGGACGCAACGGGCTGGGAGCGCCGTTCTGCTTTCTGTGGGAAGCGGTAGCACAGTACTCTAGTTTCAACCGTTCTCAATCGGCTTCCTACGCCGGAGTGGGAGAATTCAACATAGGCAAAACCAGAAGAAGAGAAATCCCATTCATCTCCGTGGCAGAAGAACCGGGAAACGTGAAGAAAAATCTTCTATTTTCATCTGTCTCTGTTTCGGCTGCTTCGGTTCGATTCCTGCCCTAGATGGGCCCCTCGGCGGTAGACCCATCTCCCGATCCAGGTACGAATCTTCGAGAAGAATGCGATCTTATCGTCGAGCTCGCCCGGGAGCTGCAGGAATCCGCCTCTTCTTTCCTCTCCCAGACCTGGAATCAGGAGCAATCCCTCCGTCAGCGCGCGCTTGCGCTCGATTCCGCCATCCACCGGCTCCAATCCTCTGTCGAATCCGCCGCTAAAAGGGGAACCATCGACCCAAAGGATGCGGAGAAGGTAACATTTCCTGCACTTAATTTATTCCGATGCTTTTGCTGTCTCCGTGTGTTAATTTCCGTGGATTTTGGATTTTTTATATTGAAGTTGAATGAAGAACTCTGCCGAGCGAGATGTGTGATCACCGACGGGGATGTGTCATCCTTTTTACCGAGCAAATCGCATGGTATGTTTGGAAAATCTGTTTTTCGTGCTCTCTCTCTCTCTCTCTTGTTCTTGTTAATTTTGGCTGTGGCTGACGAGAGCTCGGTGCTCAGGTAGATTCTTGAAAATGTTTCTTGGCCCCATTAACGTGCGTGCCATGAGGAAAGATGTTCAGCTGAAAATGAAAGAAGACTACAACAATCACAAGGTGTGTTTTCGTCTGTTACATGTGTCTATTTCTTGTTGTTGTGTAAATGAGAGTGCCTGCGCATTTGGATGTTGGGACTGTAATTGAACTAGCGTGCCTTTTTTTAAGAAAATGAAAAAAAATCAAGCGTCCTGTTTATGTGTAAAATCTTCAAAATACAGGAAGATCGGTTCATGAATTGTGCCAAATTGTCGTATCAAGTTATACCTTGATCATTTTGAGCTGCAGGATGATGGTTCATAATTGTGGAAAACACACGATTCTTTTTTCTTTTCTTTCTTTCTTTCTTCTTCTTCTTCTGATTTTTTTTTTTTTTTTTTTTTTTATAAAAAAAAAAATGTCAATATGGTGATTTGCTCTGTTTGCCTACACCTTGGATAGATAATGCTGGAGATGCCCTCCGTCAGACTATTGAAATCTTCACAGCTCTGACCTCAATGAGTCAAAAATTCAGCATGGTTCTCATGCTACTGATTCTGGTGCTTGTAACTAATAATCTGGTATGAGAAGACTATTGAATGTGGTTTACCAATGGTGAAACACAGCAAAGCCATTGACTGGATTATCCTGCTATGGTCCACGCTAGCCAGACTTTAGACCTGTGGATGACATGGGAGAATGTGCATTTCTCATGTTGTAATACCTTACTTATTTTGGAATTATGGTCTGCGTGCAGTAAAAAAAATTAACACAATTAGGTTGTTTTTGATATTGATCTACAAAAGAGACATATGGTTTTGAGTATTTTTATATGAGTTCTTTTATCATTGACAACATCATAACAGAATTGCTTATGTTGTAACATTTCAGCAATTGAATCAAACATCTCATCTAAAGAGGTATTGTTAGGAAGATTGTATTTATATGCAATTTATTATAATTCATTAATATGGTAATTTCCCCTTTTTCAATAGAGTATAGATTTCTGTGGTATATGCAGTTTTGTTCTCATTGCTCCTTTTCGTTGCATGTATTCTGTTTTTATATATTGGGTCTTGGTTTTCAAAATGGATCTCTTTGGCTTTATTTGCTCGAACGTTCTGCAAGTGTAGATTTTTGCACATGTTTAAACAATAGGGAGCACGGGTTTTCTACCTGTGATGGAATTAAATATTTCACTAGTGAATGGCAAGACCAAAAGAGTTATGCATTATTGGGATTTCAAACATATCCAAATATGAACATGAAGTGTGACATTTCACTCATTTTCTTGAGTTCCTTGTGTGTGTAACCCTGCAAGTAAATAATCATTGAGTGGGTCAGTTAAGCTTGCAATTGACTCAGTTCATCTGCTGTTCTGGTTGTAACTGCAATAAATTTTCTTTTATTTTTGCATTACTTTAACCTAGTTGATTTGCATCTTTAGTGTGAAAGGAATACCCTGAATCCAAGATATGCCATACATTTCAACAGTATTTTATTGCCAATGCACGCGGTATGTATGATGGACCTATTCTTTTGTTGGCAGGATAAGACAGCCTTCCTCTTTATACTTTTCCCATCAATTCTTCTACTGCTGAGATCTTGGATCTGGAATGGATGCTTTCCAGCTGTGGCGGTTCAGATATACCAGGTATCAAATGTCTGCTGCAGTAGCATAATCTTGCCAACAAATCTCTTGTCAATTGTTCTAGTCTAGCAGAAGCCTTTTGTATATTTAGGTTGTATTTGCATATTTCAGGCCTGGCTCCTATATCTCTACATGAGATTGGCTTTGAGAGAGAACATATTGAAAGTAAATGGAAGTGATATCCGTTCATGGTAAATGTTATGCATCCTTATTTTGTTTTTTCCATGTTGAACTTTGTTTAAATTACTCTCCTGATTGTTTTGTTATGTTCGGCCTAGACATTGTGGGCTGGGTTTTTGAGGTTTCATTCCCTCGAATGGCATTCTATGTCACATTGACAGCATACACCTTTGCACCATAGTGCATAATACTTCTTTGTGGTGAATGACAATTTGTTTTCTTCCATTGTGGATGATCAGCCAGAAATGTTTTTTAATAACAAAGTGGACCACAGCCTGAAGGATAAAAATTGGGAGGAAGCTTTTATCATATGCAGAAAGAGGGCCCTGCAGTTATTTAGTATTGATGGAGAAACAACAAGAAACATGGAATACAGACAACAGCATACAATGTACACCCTGGGTTATGAGATAAACAATGAACTATACAATGTATGCTCCAGTGTACAAGATAAACAATAAACAATGGCATGCAGTCCAGAGAAATTTTATCAAAAAATCATTAAAAAAAAACAAGCCAGTGCTGAAGAAAGTTGAGAAGTAGAAGCCCAAGTCACCACATCCTAACCATAAACAAAAGTATTGGACTGTAGTGGGTATTACTTCTTTATGGAGCATGACAAATTTTCTTCTGTTACCAATGATCAGACAAATGTTTTTGGACAACAAAATGGACCACAGCCCGCAGGATAGAAATTGTGAGAGAGCTTCTATCAAATGCTAAAAGAAAGCCCAGCAGCTATTTAGTTCCAACAACAAAGTACACTCCATGTTACAAGATAAACAATACCTATGATGTGCAGTCCAGAGAAATAAAACAAAAATTCATAAGAAAAACAATCCAGTTCTCAAGAAAGTTGAGACACTGATGCCTAAGTCACCACGTCATAATCATGATTAAAATAATCTGAATATGATGAGGATCACGGCTGATGGCAAGGCATGTTTGCTGTATACTAGCTTGCACTAATTTTTAAGATACAGTTTCACATCTATGATTGAGTCATGGTAATTTCTGTTGCTTCCATGATTATGATAACTATGACAAATTTTCTTATTTTAAAGAATATCATGTTAATGTTTCCACAGGTGGATATACCATCACTATTGTGCTATGCTGATGGCACTTGTCAGTCTCACATGGGAGATAAAAGGGCAACCTGATTGTGCTCGCAAGCAGGTTTTCTTTGCTATATTCTTCTTGTTGTTGTTCAAGATGATGTTTTATTCTTTGATTTGAAGCCCCCTTTGCATTCACACAGATAGGGGTGCAGCTATATTTGGCATGGACTATGATGCAAGGTGTAGCAATGCTTTTACAGAACAGATACCAGCGCCAAAGACTGTATACTCGAATTGCACTGGGAAAGGTACTAGTTTCCTTGGCCTTTCTTCTTTTGGGAGTTGGGAACTGCATGGTGGACAGAAATAAACTATTATCTTGAAATGGATTAGGGCTAGTTTTGGGTTGTCCTTGGATACTGTATTTGATGCTGAACATCAATACAGCATAAACCACTGTTTCAGTCTGGATTCAGGTAGTCTTTTGCATGTGCTATTTGTTGCTCCCTGTAGAGACTGATCCAAAGTGGCCATCCAGAGGTTGTATCAATCCATGGTCTACCATTGAAAACTGCAATGGTTGCACAGTCCTATCCATCTAATTATTGGATTTTCTATGAAAGTAAAAATTGGGAATTGGTCATTGATCTATGTTCTACTGGTTAGAACAATGCTTTGAAAACCAAAGGTGTGGCTGGGACCTAGGAGTGCAACTTGGGTTGGGATCAATCCAGTCCCAACCAACCCAGCCAAATTTTTGAATAGATTGGATTGTGTAAATCAGAGAAGAAGTTTAGAAAATTTAGATTCAAACCATCCAAATTTGCTAAATTGGTTGAGTCCAGTTGAGGGAGAGGCAAAGCGTTCCAACCTGAGCCTGTATAAGGCTTGGTAGATTGCTTCTGGCCACAGACTCCATAAAGCTCGTTTTATTGTAAGGGTCTGTTTGGATGGGCATGTAATAGCAAGGAAGTGTAATAGCCCCCCCTTTTGCATACCTTTGGAAATTGATGTGATACTTTAACTATTTTTATTAATCTAACAACCCTACTTATTTTCTATCATTACTTATATTTTCAATCAATTTTTCTTACTTTTTAATTGAAAAACTCATTTTGTTGACATCATTACCTATTGCACTTTTCTATTACACCCCCTTTCTCTTACACACCCTTCCTATTACACTATCCAAATAGACCCTAAGTTCAGTTGCCTTTGTCCAATATTTCATTGCATTGGATAGAATGTTACATTTGTTTGGTTTGAATCTCTGTCAATGCTTTTTGTATAAGCCATTATGATGGCACTTATTTAAACAATATTTCTTTTTAGTGCATGTGCCCATGTGTCCTAGTTGTGCAATGTTTTGGCTCATTGGCATTCATCTGATTGGTCCTGGTTTCACCTTGCACCAGCATACTATAAGCTTTCTTCACCTTTTGCATTGGGCATGCTTGTATGAAAGTAAAAACAGGTGGAGCGATATGTTATGACCAAATCATATTGAACAATATGCAGAGCAGACTGATGTTTTTGGTGAGGCCATTTTTGCAAGTAATGTCACATAATTAGTTCCAGCATATAGCAACCATTGCATGTTAGCATGGCATATATCATATATGCTGAAAAAGAAAAGACAAAATGAAAAACCATATAAGCAGACCCTACATAACCCAAACCAGTGTCATGAATTCAACCCAAAGTTAAACGGAATTTTATAGATTTGGTTTAGGGTTGAGTTGAGGTTTAGAAATAGGTTTAGGGTTGGGTTGGGTTGAGATTTAGGTGACCTGACCCAAGTTGAGTTGCATCCCTAGCTGGACTGATGGTTTGACTGATTTGGCTCAAATTGTTATGGCCTCTGGTTTAAATGAGGGGTGCAAATTGGGTCGATTTATACCAGTTCAAGGTTATCCCAACCCTAACCCCATATGTAGAAACTTCAACCTAACCCTGCTTGTAGATTGGGTTGTGTTGAGATCAACCCAACCCTTACCCAAACTTCTAAAATTCAGGTTGAGTTTGGGTTAGCTTCCAGTTAATAATTTGGGTTTATACCTCTTATTAATTTTAAAAACAAATATGTAAGGGTTAATGTATTCAAGGAAAGCTTAAGGTGATGTTGACTTTCAAAGGAAAGAAGTAGAAATAATGTTGGGTTTTGAAATCGCATTCCTATTTAAAATAACCAAAGATGGGTTTGCAATTTTTTCAAAAATAATAGATAGTAGATCCAAGATAAAATGTATTTTTTTTATAAAGTTGTTTAAAAAGGGTCGGTTAATTGGGTTGTAGACATTTAACCCAACCTTACCCCTATTTTCAAATTGGGTTGTATCTTCCAACCCAACATAACCCGATGAGTCAAAAATAGTGTCCCAACCCTACCTAAAATTCGATTTGGGATTGTTCAGGTTCGGGTTGACACGAACCAATTTACACCCCCAGTTTAAATTGGGTTTGGCAAGTGTAGCAATTATTGTGAAAAACTCTAGTCAAAGTTTTAAGATGTAAAAGCTATACACATGGTCATTTGGACCCTCAATGGTGGACCCAAAACTGGGTCTTTGATCTGCATGAGCTGGGCATTAGTCTTAAGTATGAATTTTCAAAAAAAATTCTTAAGTGGTGGAACTAGTGAAGGTTTCATGGGTTTTTCCAGTTTTTCAGGAGAGAGATTATTTTCCCATTTGTTATACACATGTTAGAATACGTAATTATTTTGATTTGGTCTACACAGTCTTATTGCACTTGATATGTGCAGGCAAGGAGAATGGATGTTGTGTGGGGAGAAACTTCTGGTGTGAGTGGTCAGTTGTGGCTTCTATGCCCCATCCTCTTCATCTTACAGGTGATTATTGTTTAAAATTACTTCCAGAATCTGAAACTCCTTTGCACAAGTCCCAAACCTGAGCAGTGTTGAACATGCATCTCATTATTATCACGATTCTCGGGCTGTCAGACAAGCTGTTGATTGAGTGATGGCTGGATTTAGAATTAATTTACTGGTGTCCCATGGTATATTACTCAACAGGAGTTCATGTGTACGAGGAATTTTCTGCAATCATTGTGTCATTGCCTGCTATGCATGCCAGCCATTAACTGTTTTTTCCCAAAATTTCATCCCACTATTTGTCTTTGGGGACATGAGGCAAGCATCTGGCAATTGTTTGCTGGTGGATATATCTTTTTTTAGAGCACATTGAGATTTTGATGATTAAATGCTTATATATATGCCAGTTTTGTAACATTAGGAATATGCAGCATAATTATTGTCATTATCATCAACGCCTTATCCTAACTACTTGGAATCCTACTGTGCCATTTTGCTATATGATAGACCATTATGTTGCTTAACAGTCATTTAAAATAAGAATTTGAGCTTTAAGAAGCCACCTATCATCAGAGGAAATCAAGTACCGCCAACAAGTTCTAGTCACATGCCTTGGTGTTTGAACGTAATTTCAGGGTTTTGAAGCATACGTGGGACTGTTGCTAGTGAAGATGGCAGTTGCTGATGTTATTTCGGAGTGGCAGGCAAGATAAATAGAAACTCCCTTGTCTTTCTGTAATGCCCTTTCAGTATCATGACAATAAGATCTCTGCCTAACGTATTTCACCTTTGCGGCTGGACATGGCATTTGGTGGTTTTCCAGGTAATAGTGTGCGGTGTCCTATTGGTGGTGATGGCAGTTGGAAACTTTGTAAACACAGTGCAGACACTTACTGCTAAGTCAAGGTTCAAAGCCAAAATGAAGAGAGGTATGAATTTGAACAAGAACCTTTAAGGGGCTATCCAAGGCCAGGGAACCTGTCCTGACTGTTATGAAAGGGTCCAGATTCTCAATTGAGCTTGGAAGCTACTGTGGGCCATGTAGAGGGTTATGAATGGCAAATTGACAGCAGTCCTTTTTGTAATATTCCATCTTTCATGTTTTTTCTTATATACGTACTTCAAAAAAACATCTTTTGTTTAATCTAAAGAAGTTGCGGGCCATGTATCAATTCTGTTACCAATCTGACCAGCATTGTGCACCTCAACATGCTTCTTGCTTTGAGCGCAGTTTTTCTGACAGATTTCACCTAGTCGCCCTGCTGAAATCTTATTTTCACTTGGATGGTCCATGGGCAACTGGATGTTGACGCATGAACCGTGGATATCATTCTTGAATGAATGAGGGCTTTAATATAAGTACCAATATCATGCTTGAATGGATGAGGACTTTAATCCCAGTACCAATCTCCGATCGAAAGCTTAAACTTATGCTATAGTAACCGTTGAAGCTCTCTGAAAAATGGTTGCAACATTGGCAGGAAACTCAACTGATTGAATGGAATTATACGACTGACTCCCTATTCAAAAATTTCGCTGTGTTGATTAATGGGTCATTCTTCAAGATGGGGAATTGCATTCAAAGTCGTGAAGCTTTTATCAGTTGTTGTGAGCGATTTTGCATGGTCTTTTCTTGTAATGAAGACAACAAGAAAATTTTCGATGATCAACCTTGACTTTTGGACCGGTGCTGCTGTGTTATGACAGCACTATGGGTGAAAGATTTTGCTTTTTGCATCATCTATTTGACAGCTCTGATGGATCCCAACCCCAAGGGAACTGATCAATTGGTCAATGTGCATTTGGTTTTATGTTTTTTCCTATTTGATTATAAATTTGGAAAAATATGTTGTTCAACTAAAGTTGGTGCTTTAGGGGTTAAGGTTTTGCCATTCTCAGCAGCCCCATTGTCATTTATCAACCCATTCATTCCAAGGCCAAGGCATCCATCCATGAGAGCTGCCGTGCGAGGCCTCAAAAACCTAAGTACTAAGAGTATGAAGCCTATTTAGGCTTACATGTGAGTAAAAGATGTGGGTCTGACAAGCATCGTTGATCGATAGTTCCATCCATGGCGTTGACTTATAGGAGCTCCATTCAACGGTGACGTAGAAGGATCGTCGATGACTGGATGTTCGATCGTTTTGACTATCTGGTGACAGCTGCTGCCTGTGGTAGTCCCAAGGCCCAGGGCATTTTCCTAGGAGCATGAGAAATGCACTTTAATCCACCTACCCATCATTAAATTTTTTTCTGCTTAACTCACTTCTTCATGCATTAATTAATTACAAAATAACATGCCCTGCAAGAGTCGAGCTCGCTCGGGTGATTTTCCAACCACGTTCACTTAAGAGTCAAAGGCTTCTCCCAACGGTCCACGTAGGCCGTGGAACAAATCGTCACACGATTGAGGCTGACTCTAATAAAAAATAAAAGGGAAAATTAGTAATGATAGATATTTAACTGAACTATTTGAAATATAGACTGCTTCGAATGATTTGTTGGAACAACCAAGCAAGGGTGAGTATAAAAGAAATACAGGGTGATTTTAATAAAACAGAAGATCTTGTAGGCAAAGTAACTAAAGTAAAAATAAAGAGTCATTTTTGATAAAAATGGAATAGATGGTGACAAAAATAGCTTCATTGTAAATAATTAAATGTTTATATTTTTATTAATCCGAGATTAGAATTTAAAGTTGGACTTAATATTAGAACATTAAGAGCCTATTTAGCCTGACGGTGAAAATCGCAGAAGCTTCATTTTGAAGCTTCTATCAAACCATACTTTTTTAGCCTTTGGTGGTGGGATAAAGCGCTTTTGAAACATTTGTTAAATATTCATAAAAACTGCGGAAGCACTTTGAGGGCTTGAAAGCATTTAAACGCAGGGCCAAACAGGTTTCTTAAACAAAATGATTTAATGTCCAGGTTAAATACCTAGGTAATGGCTACATTTTATTTGCTTAACGAATCCTATTTCAAAATTCGGTTTGACCATCTTATAGCGAATGCAATATTATAGCCGCGGCGTGAAAATCAATCAAAAGGATTAATCATAGTATTATACATTAAATGAAAAAAAAAATCAAAAAATTGCTTTAGGTTTTGCATTTTGTTTCATAGATTTTTCTTGTAATTTTAGAAAATTTTTAAATATCGTAACATTCCTGTAATCCATAAAACCCCAAATACTAATAATTAAAAATCTTATTTCTTTTCATGGCTGTTTTCCTGATCCAACCCACTAGTGAAAACCATAAACTGGCCAGTTTCTTGGGCAACCGTGCAAGTAGACATGCATCTCCTAAGGCAGATTGACTTCTCATACAGCACTCCATTATGAAATCTGGACCGTCAAATTTTCGATCAGAAGAAATTCTAGCCATGGCGGACCCAGACCGAGCACGAGGCTCCAGTTTCTCTAACGTTCCGACTCATTCGCCGGTGCGAACTCGTCATGGACTCGCTCAGACTAGGAGCTGCCTGACGACACGACATGAGCGGCATCTTTAAAAATAGCAAATTGCGTGCGGAGACGACGATCGTTTACCAACAAAGAGAAGAAAGAACAAATAAAAGAGAAAATAATGGAAAGTAAATCAGAGCCGTTGATCAAGACATCTAGGGTTCTAGCAATTTCCATTTCTCTGCACCTCTGCCTTCTGCCTTCGGTGCTCTCATTTCTATGGAAACAACGTAAGTTTCACTTCTTCATCCCAAAATCTAGGGTTTTGTGCTTCCCTTTCTTTCCTTCCCTGAATTTCTAGAGTTTCGATTCTACGAGAAATCTCAACTTCCCTATTTGTTGATGGGATTTTAGGGTTTTAGCACCGTCTTTGTATGATATGCTGACAGCATGGTTAGAAATTGTTTTGATCAAGATCTGCGTCTGGGTTCGTGACGTGTTATAGTTAGGGAGGGCATTGACGTGGATTCGGTTGGTTTCAATCTCTGTCGAGTGACGGTGTTACGAAAAATTGTTTTTTTATTTTTATTTTTTTGGTTTGGGGTTTGGGTTTGGTTTTGGTCCCATGGACGGGAATTTATCTGGCGGGAATATGTTGTCGAGTCCGTATGGAGTGTTGGACTTGCATGGATCATTGCATCCGCACCAGCATCAGCCGCAGCACCCGCACTCGATTCACCAGCAGCATCTCCAAGATGGATTTCCTCTCTCCGTAGGTGCCCACCTTGGACACGAAGGCGGCGATCAACAGCAGCTGGGAATGGTGGGTGTTGGGCATCGGAGCACAATAGGCAGTGAACGGGCGAAGAATTGTACTAGTGATGAGGACGAGCCAAGCTTTACAGAGGAGGATGGTGGCGGGAAGGGGAAGAAGAATTCCCCATGGCAGCGGATGAAATGGACCGATAGTATGGTGCGGCTGCTGATCACTGTGGTTTCTTATATAGGGGAAGATTCGGCCCCTGATTGCGGGAGGCGGAAGCTTGCGTTGTTGCAGAAGAAGGGGAAGTGGAAGGCAGTGTCACGGGTCATGGCTGCAAGGGGGTGCTATGTTTCACCGCAGCAGTGCGAGGATAAATTCAATGACCTTAATAAACGGTACAAGCGTCTTACTGATGTTCTTGGTCGAGGCACCTCTTGCAAAGTTGTTGAGAATCCCCCGCTCTTGGACTCTATGCCACACCTATCAGAGAAGGCAAAGGAGGATGTTCGAAAGATATTGAGCTCAAAGCATCTGTTTTATGAAGAGATGTGCTCGTATCATAATGGGAATCGTTTGCATCTGTTGGATGATCCATCATTGCAGCAGTGCCTGCAGTCAGTTTTGGAAGGGGGAGAAGTTCGAGAACCAAGTAGGGTTACAAGGGAAGAGAATGGTGGCAATGATCATGATGAAGATGAAGTGGATGACGATGATGATGAGGGAGATGATAATATTAATCTCCAGGGTGAAGATGGACTGGTTGGGGCTGGCCATGTTCAGAAGCGGGTGAGATTGCAGCACAATCTTGAAGAGGCAAATTTTTGGGTTGCAGCAAACTCTCAAGAATGTGTCAAGCGCCCATGTTCTGATAATCATTCCATTGAGAAGAATGAAATTATGCAGAGGCAGTGGATAAGAAGCCGAACCTTGCAGCTTGAAGAACAAAAACTGAGCATTCAAGCTCAAGCATTAGAACTTGAGAACCAGATGTTCAAATGGCAGAGGTTCAGCAGGAAGAAAGAGAGGGAGTTGGACAAGTTGAGGCTTGAGAATGAACGTATGAAGCTTGAAAATGAGCGTATGTTATTGGAATTGAGGAAAAAGGAGTTGGAAGTTGATTTCAACAGATCAGATGCAATGATGGCTTCAGGTTCTCATGGAATGGACAGATTACAGAGGGGGGGAGTAGAGTGAAAAAGGATAGATGAGCCTCCATCTGATAAGTTGGTGCTTTAGAAGTGATTGCCATGTTCATAAAGTTCCTTTTAATAAAGCATGCACAATTTTCCCTGTCCTTATTACTATGGCTTGAGATTACTTGTTAGCCAGATTCAATGAGGATCATTACTGGGATGGGAGCTGTGTTTAATGGAACTCCTGTCTGGCATTTCCAAGGGTAGTCATTTCTCATGACTGTTGATTCAATTGCAAGAAAAGTGAGTCAAGGATGTCTGCAATCGTGTTATTATGTGATAATGAGTTTACTGTCATTTGCATGGCCAGATTCCTGGAATGTGTTTGAATTGTCTCTTTTAAAATGGTTGTCTGAATGTAGATTACTTGTGTTGATTTCATTTCTTGATCTTACTCATGGAATTTCTCTCCAAGGCATTTCTAACTCCTGGATGAAATGGTGGCAGTCACGCTGTGCTGACTGCATGTTGTTGTTTAAGTATTTTGTTTACATGAATGATTCTTTTTGGCTGGCAGTAAAGAAGCTACCAAAATGTATAATGTTTTGCATCACCAGATCCATACTACCAAGGACAATTATATTCATGTAATGATATGCAAATTCAGGAAATGGATGCATTAGCTGTGTCCATTCTTGGATCCCATTTTAAATTTCGTTGTCTTTGGAAAGTGTTTTATGTGAGGGGTAAATGTGTTGTACATTAGTAAATGACTAGTCTGTAATTTAGTTTTCTAAAAAATCCTTATTGCTGCATTTGTCATCAATGAATACAGTATAAGTTGTATTAATGCTTTAATGTATAAATGGTTGGCCATTTAAACCTTCAGAGTAAAGCTTAATTGCATGACTTAAAACAACCAAATTAGGTCAACTGGAATGTCCAGGGGTTTCATGAGATTGACATGTAGCGATTCTGGGCATCACGTTTTGAAGTGCTTTTGTCATCACATGTTTGGCTTGTAGGCGGAGATGATCCACTGGCCAGACAAATTTGTGTAAATTGGATGGTTAGAACCTTGGACTAGTGATGAAGGTCTGATCTAGGCAACTTATATAAATGAAAAATTGACGCCTCTAAAATGCTAATGTAGTTTTGTGGGCTCAAAGATTTTAGTACCGAGTGTTGCTTATGCTTAATAGAGGGTGCTTACAATTTTTAGCGTTGAAGTGATGAGCTAGTTCAGACGAAAATGAATAATAGGTCTGCATAGTCATTTTTTCTCTGTGGTCATCCTCTGAAGTTCCTGCAAAAGATGGATGCCGTCCAGAAAGGTAGCGATTCTTTTGTATGTCATGTTTATGGTAGGAACCGTTGAGTGGTTATAAGTAGAAGGCAAGAAGAAAGTCACCGTCTTTATATAATTAACCTCCCTTTTTTTTTGGCTTTTTTTTCCCATGTCGTATCAGATACAGCCGTTTCTGAAGCTACGGTTTTGTAAGGCATCATGGCTTTGTGGGTGCTCAATTTTTTTTTTTAAATGGCCATGCACTCACGATTTTATACCTTAGCTTCTGATCTATTGATTCTTAACGCTGCAGAACTAATCAAACTAAAGCACTTGGGGCCAATGTTATCCCCATTGTTTTCTCTTTCCGCTTCCACGTATGCATTAGTTGCAAGGGAAGTCTCAAACCTGACTACTAATCTGGTCTAGTGTCAGCAACGTAGCCTAAGTTAGCTGTGTAAGTGTATTCTGAGGAACGCCATTTTCTATATCATGACGAGGAAGAGTATAAAGATGCATTCGACCCAAGCAGTGTTACCAAAACTGGAACTGACATGGGAAATCACTCTCCATAAAAAAAAAAAAAAAAAAAAAAGAACTAAAAGGTGTTGCCTAACCGACAGCCATAACTGGAGAATTCACCACCCCTGCAAGTTCCGATTGAAATGGACATCTCAAGTTGGTAAAAATCATAATCCATTGAAAAAGAGATCGACTTAATCTTCAGATTTGAATGGACTGTTTTTTATTAAATTTGTTTTGGACTGACTCTTGAACAGACAACTGGTTCAATCACTGGTCCAGTTCTGATAACACTTGAGCGTGTCTGCAAATAAGCTGACCCCACCCAGGCCAGCCTGCTCGTAACAGTTCAAATCGCATTCAGATCCAATAACAGGAACAAATTGATTCAACTCTTGACAGAATAAAAAGATACAATCACAACCAAAATGAGTACATGCTTTACAAATACAGAGGCAGAATGAACAACAAATTTGGTAGTGACAAAAAAGACAGTCCCAGTCCCGGCAATGAATGCTCAATACAACTCAAGAACCACACTGAAAAATATAGGGAGAAAGAGAATGGCTCTAATGCTACTCTCGGGCTGCATAAATTTACAGAGACTTTGCAGGGAAGAGTGGGTAAAAGCTTCTTCTTCGAATATGATAATGCTCTGGGTGGACCACTTCCACAGCTTCATTGAAGATACTAATAGTGAAAACGCTGTGTGCATGTACAAAGAAACCCGCTCTCTCACACTCTATACATGGCCACTGGCAGGGCGGCCTATTAGTCTACACTGTTCAGGAAGCAGAGAACATATCCCTTCGCCGTTCATTGAAAGAAGCTCGCCATCAATACCACAGCCATTATGAGTGCCCTTGGTGGCCTTGATCTTCACTGCCTTTACCTACTCACCAATGGAAAGCTGAGTCAGACAGGGCATCTTGTTATAAACAGCAGAAATCCCTTACAACAAGGAGAGAAGGTAAAAGAATTGGCAACAGACCAGGCATAATCGACACTGATATTTATGGAGAGTTCTGTACCTTGACATATTCCACATAAGGAAGTGAAAGGTGCCGACCAAACTGCAGGTGCAGGAAAAATCTCAATAATCTAAGCTGTCCACTTCCATGAACCAACAGCAGGTCCAAAGTGTTATCATCATGCTCAGCTTTTGGCGCAATTACTTGAGAGCTCAGACTCTGAACGGTCCTGCAGGAATGGTTGCACGCCAGGATGCCAAGAAACTTCCCTTCCTTGACGACCCATTTCTCTTCGTGTTCAGGAATAATCTCCTTTGGCATCCCCAATTCCATATCATTGGGTGGACCGGGCAACTGGATGGGGTTTTCATCCTCCCAGTGAGGTTCAGTGTCCCATTTGGGTTCAGCATCCCATATTGGACCGGGATCAGATATTGTTGATGAAATATCCTCCTTGTCGTTCACCACCATATTTCCCCAAGAACTGCGAGAATCATTTATAGATGTCAAGCCACTCCAGCCCCTGTCTGCCCTTGATTTAGATCGGGTTCTTGGCCAGTTGGGGGTTGCTGTCAGCGGTAGCTGAGGGTGGATAACTTCTTCAGGTTCTGTTGTTGTTGCATTGCTTCTTGATGACAAGAGCTGTTTGGCTTTTGGATCAATACCACGTACATATTCAGATGGCTCATCACCAGCATGAGTGCTGAAAGTTGAGTCCAAGTCTCCTGACATTCGACTCGGTGTCACGATTGATTCAATGCTTGATAAACTGGAAGCTCTCGGTATACCATCCTTGTGTGATCTCCTCACAATGTCAGGATGCATTTCTGACCTATCAACATTGCAATTGTCTGAATACTTGCCTTTCAGATCTGATTCAGCCGTTGAGGCAGGAAGATATTCCACTTCAAAACTATATTTTGGCAAGCAAAAGAACTTGAGGAAACCAGCCACAAAATAACGAAGGGGGCCAAAACGCTTTTGGTATTTCTCAGACAGCTCTAACACTGCAAAAGAGAAGAATAAAAGTAAAAAGATTTTTAGTTTTTGTGTGGATCCAACAGAGCAGATAAGGCAACAAACACAATAACCAATGGAGACACATATTTCTCTTGCCACAAGACACTTCATATGCCACACGGGCACCAGCACACATCATGCCAACATAGGAAGGCTGCAAGATCACCATCCTTTATGCAGTTGAATGTTGACTGGTCAAGAAACATTTTCTAGCATGGCCAAAATGAAAACATATAGAGATAGATAAGTGGCAAGATGAGGAAAAGCAGAATTAAGAAATGAATGCATCATTGCAAAGGTAAGAAACACACAGTAAATCGAGGGGAAGTAGACTTTGATAGTTTAGGAATGTGCAAACCAGGAGCTTTATTATTTAAGAGTACGTTCAAGTTGTAAGTTCTAAATGGGAGAAATGAAGTGCCAGGAGACCTGGAATGAGGTGGTATGGAAAGACTCAAGAACCTGTGGATTGAGTGAGGAAGTGCTCTGTTATAGAGTGCAATGGCACAAGAGCATTCATGCAGCTAACCCAAATTGGTCGGGATAATACTTAGATGATGATGATTCACAAGCCGTTCAATTCTTCGTTGTACAAGAAAATAAGTACCATACAAAATACATGAACATGCTCAGTTGTACATGAAATAAAAAATGTAGTGATTTGTTGATTCTATGTAATGACTGCAGCCATATTTTCAGAAGACCAGGCAGATTTTTCCCTATCAATGACTTTCTATTGCTCAATTTCTTCACATGTCAAAGATATCTGACAAGGCAAGAATGTTGGATGTTTAATAATTTCTAATCGTGCAATTTAATTCATGAAAACATCCAAAATGGTATTCAAGTGAAAGTGTAAAGAAATTACCATCACTAACAAAACCAAAATATGAAACTATCATCCCAAAATGAATAGCACCAGTCTGTATCCATTTGACAGCAAAAACATCCACAGCTGTAAGGCCACCCTGCACTCAAACAAAACACAAACATTTTAGTGCTTCTTTCATAATCCCCACCTGTGCTAATTTTTTTAAGGATCTTTTGTACAGCACAAGTGGCCATATGAGAAACACACTCAACACATTAAAAAGAGAACTTCAAATAAGGAGGATGGACTGAATGTTAACTAGCCAGGAGAGCATTCACTAAATTTAGGTCATCACAATGATGACAAAATATAAACAGAAATTGTTGTAAGTAGTATTCGTTCATCAAGTTCTTGCTGCATTAAATGAATGGATGCAGAGATGCCAACATCCAAACATTTTCTAGACAAAAATGTCATTGCTTTTGGAAAAGCCTTTTGGTAAACAAATGATAGCTATAATGATGTTTGTTGAAGAAAGAGAACAGATTTGAAACATGAAAAAAAAATTTACTAATTATGACCTCAATGAAATTCTGATCTACATACATGCATATAATGACTTGGAAGCAGCACTGATTCATCACAAAATAGTAAACTTGACAAGACCAAGTACAGAAACTGAAGTAATGTTCAGAGATACAAATTTAATTACCTTCACTATAGCAATTGCAGCCGAAATGGGATCTCTAATTCTCAGAACTGTCCAAACAAGCGAGTTATCAGAACCAGCAGGAATAATGCCAATTGGAATTGAAATTGCTTCTTTCTGGTCATCTCTACTAAGCAGACCATTGAGAACCTACAAAAAGACACCAATATAGAACTCGTCATTATGATTCAAACATACGGTTGCCCTGCATGATGATTCAAGCATATTTTACACTGAGAAGCCAAGAAAAGTCTTGCATTTTTTTTTCAATAGTTAATGAACTAATTAAACGAGAAAAAAAATGCATTGACAGAGCACTAAGGAGGAGGTAACTATCATCCACAGCAGTTCCCTTGGCACATCATCAAAAAGGGAAATGGATGTCGCAGTTTATGTCCTCACATGCCAATAACTAACAACTAGCACAGAATGAAGAAATCTCTCCTTGGTGAAAATTTACCATCATCAGTCCTAAGTAGGTAACTGGTGCATGTAAGAAGAAAGATGCAAAATTATCTTAATGAAGAATAAATCATGAATGCTGCAAAAATATCTTAAGGAAGAATAAATTATGATGATTGCACTCTTATTTCTTCATTGGAGATGCTTGAGATTAATAATGGCAAGGGTGAGATCACAATTACAACAACGCTATGGATGCTTGCTGCCATGGGCTTGATAGATCATATTGAAAAATGAAGAAAGAGAAGTTTGGAGTAAAAAACTAAAATGAAGAATTTCACACTTAACACTTCCACTTTGAACATGAAGCTTTTGATATATGCTCAGTTGAGAAGACAAACACTTCTTGGGAAAGATGAGGGGATAAGTTCAATTATCTGATATGGTTAAACATTATCTAAGGAATCTCAAGAACAGAGGCAATTAGATGGCCAGCCCGTATCATGCGCATCAATTGTCCACACTAATAATAACTTAGGGTCCTTTTCCTCCTTTTCTCGCACACTTTTATTGATGTGACATTAACCTACCCCAATAACCTTTTTTCATTATTATCTTTATTTTCAATCATTACCCCCCCAACCCAAAACCCATTTTTCGTAAAAAAAAATTTACCTGTTTTATCTTTATTCACTTAATTTCCCATCATTACCCCTTATTTTCATCAAAAAGCCCTCCTGTTTTTTCTGTCCATTGTTTTCAATCATTACATCCTGTTTTGTTACATTATTTCCTCACTTTTTCCTGCATTTTTCAAAGATTCTACTCTTTACCCTTCTTTTCTCTCTCTTTTACCAGCTCCCAAACAGACCATGAGTTCCAATCATCATAAAAGGACCCAGCTTCCTCAGTCATAGATAGATCAAATATCTGAGTCCATTTCAATAGCTCAAATGATTTTTGTTGTCCACCAATCTGATATATATATATATGGGCCCTGCTTCAGTGAGGATCCCCATATGGAAGCGGTTCGGTGCGAGGGTATTGTCAGCCGCACGATCATGCGGGAGTCATCCCAGCGCTCTGTTTCTCCCTGCGTGTTCGGAAACAGCAGAAAGAGAGAGTGCCATGAGTAAGAATCCCATTGCAGTTCTTGGGAATTGGAATAGACACGTTTTTGTCTACTTCGGCAGACTCATTTGATGGCATAAGATTAAAAAACCAACAGATTAAACCAAACTGGGGCAAAGACTAACCTCATTGACAATTCCATCACCACCTACACATATAATCCCTGAAAAAGGAATTAGAGAAAAAATAAAGATAAGTGCACACATTAATCAATATAAAGTTTATGCTTATAAGCATAAAAAAGAAGCACCATCGGGGCATGTGCTGAAGTCGACATTAGCAGCCAGGTTTCTTGCATGACCAGCATATGTTGTTTTGACTACTTTCATGTTGAACCCTGCAAGCTGCCAAGTAAAATACCCTCTTGAATCATTGTGGAGTGAAAGCAGACTCAAACAAGAAAATTCTGGGATTCTCAGAATGGAAACTGACAGCAATCCTTCGCAGTAGACAAACAATCTACTTTTACCTAACATATTACTGCAAAAAGGGATTTCTTCTTTCTCTAAGCAAAAGAATGCATGTTGAGTCCTCTAGTTTTGTACAATTTGTAATGTACTTGAGTGGTTATCTGAACCCTAGTTGACGCACCTCTATTATCTAGCAAAATTAGGTCTGCCATCCCACTCTTTGCAAAGTAAATAAATAAATATTAAAGTCTTGCATCAAACTACTATGACTTTATCCTTGTATCTACATTCACATTGTTATCCCGCGCAAGGGTGCCACCCTCAGAACAAAGACATTAAGTTATTTGTTAAAGTCTTCAATGTCAAAATGTGAATTTATCGTTGTACATACATTCCCATTGCCACCCTTCTGTACAGGTGCCACCCTTAAAATGAAAACATAGGTAAGGTTTTGTCAAAATGAAAACATGCAAAAATGTGCTAGTGAACCTCGGGAGATAATCTATCAGTGGATATTTTTTTGTCATTTATAAACTTCAATTCATATCAAAGGCCGTGAAATTTTTTTGGGTCATACTAACCCATCTGTATACCTTTTTGGAGCATTTTATCATTTTTGTGTTTTCTCATGTAGGATACAAAGCAAAATTGTAGATCATCTAGATCATCATTTCATCTAATTGAATTTATTTTGCCAAATTTTATATTCTTATCTTTTCTTCCACAAGTCTAATTTTCAGTATCCAATACTCTCCCCAAACCATTTAGTCATGAGTGGAAAAATAATCAATCTTTACAATCTTGAATAATCATGAGCATCCATATGAGCTTGAAATTAACAAATGAGAGCAGCCATAACTCCAAACAGAAAAAAAAAAACAAAAAAAAAAAACAAAAACACAGGTTTTTCCACAGAACCGGCAACGAATTGAAGAACAAGTGCCAGAAGTATGAACGGATAAGTACTGAAGAAAATTTAACAAGTCCTAGCATGTTCATGCAGAGTCCATGGTTATGATTTCTCATTGGAGGGAGTTAAATCAAGTGCAATTCTTCTGTATGAGCGGGTCCTTTTTTTAAAAAATGTCTTAGTGATAGGGGGATTGTTGACTCTAAACAAACCTGTGATAGAATAAATAGTTCTGCCAACAAATGGCCTGAAACAAACTAAGAACTAAAGAAAACATCTATATCCTGTACATGTTATGGTTTTGATTGGAGTAATCTTTCTATTGTCGATAATAATTTTTTTTCTTTCTTTTCTTTAGCATAACCTATATAAAACTGTGTCATACGTATCAAATAAAAGGACAACATGAAAACTAGAATACGTCCATGCATAATAAGGAACAAATGTATTGTCAGATCCTGCAGCAACATACCTCAAAGATGGGTTCCACTTTGCCATGGAACACTTTACTAGAACGACCACGTCCCGAACGTGGATTCAGTATCGCGAGAACTTTTGGCGGGCTTTTACATCTGATTTGTTGCTCAGGTAGAAAATCACTGGCAGCTATGTCACTCTGCTTCTTGGAAGATGCTAATGGATGAGGTAAACATTTGACGAAACATTGCTGATCAGCAAAGCCACTGACCCACCGAAGGGTTTCATCTACACTGGAAGCCAAGAAACGATAGTCCCTTTGTCTCCTTTGAGGCTTTGAAAAACATGATCTCTTCCTTATTGGGCATGCATGCACAGTGAAATATCTGAGACCGAGGGTGTATGACACCTGCCAAAGTCAAAGCAATCAATATCTGGGCATGGTTAGTTTAATGAACATATTGTGAGAACGTAGACTTTGGTATCGCATGTGAGCGCATGCTGTCAACCCAACTACGAAGAACTTACAGATATTACATCCTTGAGACACAGCATATGAGATCCCCAAAGGAATGCCTTGCTCGTGAGTTTCGCAACAACCCAATCCTGATTCTTAGTTTCTATTGTGTTCTCCACATCAGCACTTGAATTAGGAGTCCTGTGGTCTAGTATCAGCTTCCCAGAAAGAATCTCATAACCCAACAAATCAGACTTCTCATCTCCGACATCAATCTTATGCTCATAGGCCCTCTCTTTTTCTGGGTTTGCAGTGGCAATGTTTACCTCATTCTTCCTTGAGGATTTTAATTTGCCACGTTTTTCTGGAAATACAGCGGGAGAAGATTGCTGTCCAGATGCTATCTGAGAACAGCCATTGCCCAAGCGAAAAAGAGAGTGTTTGGGCAGCATTTTCAGGGATTTAACATTTTGGGAGAGAGTACTAGGTTTCTCCATCTCTGTCTGAAACAAAAACCTTCAACGGATGAATGCAAATATAGACAGACTCATCAGCCTGGCATAAGCTGTAGTGTAGATGGCCACACAGTTAAGTTGAGACAATTCCAGCATGGTAAAGCCTGCACAATGCAAAAGTGAAAAAATAAAACAATGACCCAAGAGTAAATGAAGAAACACATGAACCCACACATATGCATCCGTGTGATGTAGATAAGGCAAAAAGGCAGAAATATAGAAAGGTAAAACGCAGTCCTGTAACTGAGAGATAAACAGTCCTGAAATTCATATAAAATATTTTTAAAAGATCAACTTTATATAACTGGCGTGGGTAGAGTGGGCAACAGAGACAGAGAAATCAAGATCGCTCAATAAAACACATGAGACGTAGAAAAGGTTCCTAGCTTTGAATAGAGTTTTGCTAAAACAGGTCCAAAATCCAAATCAATGTAACTGCACCCAAATTGTACAGTTGAGATGGCTACCCTCAGGACAATATGGTGGTGCTTTGTGCTAATGTTCCTCAAAAGGGTAAATTCGTGTCATATGTGGATTCCATATCCAGTAGGTACAATCTGGTATGGACTAAAGACCAAAACTGCACCAGATGAACCTGATTTTCAATAAATAGCCTGACGTAAGCATCCATGGACAGATCATTTACTTTGAAACTGCTGTGGCCTATAAAGCACATCACTGATCACTTCCACGGCTGACCGGTGGGTGGGCGTTAAAGCTGATGGAAATTATAATTCAGTCCTCGGTGAGCAGGAAATGTAAGGAACTTACATTGTATAAAATGTGGTACATTTTCTGCAAAATTTCAACACTACATAAAAAAACAAAAAATTGTTTTGGCTAGTGATGTGGTACATATTGATGCTACAACTATCAAATGTGCTACATATTGACGGTACGACTATCACAATCTGAGAAATGAGAGTGAGTAGATAGCCTATGAATCGGAAACAAGATCAAACATGTGAGAGAATCAGACAACCAAATAGTTTATGACAAACAGTCAGGAAAGAAGAGCAGAAGGATAGAAAATCACAGATCCAAAAAGCAGAGACGAAATGGAGATCCAACAGAAGGAGATTAGATGAAAGAGAGGAGAAAATAAAGGCTCAAAAATTGCAAATTCAATTTCAACTCAGCCTTGAAACAATTCACCAATGAAACGAAAGGAAGGGGAAAAAAATCAGCTAGCAAGAACACTAACCTGACCCCGACACGAATACGAAACGGTCGATTGCCTCAACCCCGCAGTCGAGCTGGAATTATGGATTCTACGGGAAGAGCCTGACAAAACCCTAGATTTCAGGACAAATAAGGTGAATGAGGTTGAGAAATGGATATAACTAAGGAGTAATGAAGGCGAAACGGCGATGTTGGTTTCGTCGGAAAGCGACTACTTGATTTCCTTTCTCTTTTTTCTTGACCCTCTTCTCGTTATTTGTTCCTTTTTCGCTGTTTTCTTTTCTTATGTTTCTAAGGAGGAGGAGGAGGAGGAGGAGGAGGAGATGCTTACACGGAAGGTGGTGGTTACTGTTGAGACTGTGCCACTGCGCGTATGGATACCCATGCAAGGTCTGCGGAGCACTGCAGGGCGGGTGCTGCTTGTCCGCATACTCCAGCCCAGGAGTCGGAAACAGTTCATAAGCGTACGCGGCTTGGCTCGGTTGCAACTCTGTTTTCAAGGTTACCCACGTTCGGCTAAAATTTAAACTTATTTAATAAGTAAGTTTAGTTCAACCTTAGATGAAATCATTTTAGCTTAATATTGAGTTGACTGTTGCTGGAGCTCAAGTTGACTGATCTGTTTATATTGATAGAATTTTAAATAAATTAAATTAAATAGCATATTTATATTATAGGAAATATTCTGTATTTTATGCTTGGGCTTATTAAAAACATACCTTCAGATCGATAGAAATGATGATGCAATAGGATCATAAGTCCCCCTATAAGGAAGCTTAGTTAATTATAAGATGTTAAAACAACTTATCTTGTGTTAATTTTTTATAAAAATATTATTTAGTATAAAAAATTAAAAATATTTTTTTAAAGTTCCAGTAGTCTGATACGTTGCAAACCATTATTGACAGCATACACTATATACCGTGAATGTTTTCATCATTTCCAATTTAACCCATGTCTTTTAAGAAAATGCCAAGGTTTCTTCCATCACAGTAACGTGATTTTCAAGTAACTTGAAGGAGCTGTCTAATCAAGTCAGAGAAATTTATGGGATTACCCGGATGACTAAATAAGTTTCCTGGGAATTAGGCGAAACCGTCTGATTTTAGCCTCCTCTGAGGACTTTAAAAAAAAAAGAGACGGAATAACCACGACAACCAACCCATTGAATGAATTCTTATATAAGCTTTTAGTGGACCAACCATTGCACCGGCGCACTTGATTAAAGTAATCATCTTATCTTTTATGGAGGAAGACACGCCTTCCGATTGGTAAGTCATCTTCAGGAACAGCGCGTTGCAGTCTCTTTCGTAGTTTTTTTGTTGGCTTTTCTAGAACAACCTACATGGTCATTCCATATTTTAATGGGTTTTTTGGAAAGAAGAGCTTTATGTTGTTCTGCCAAAGCACGATGGTTGACGTTCTGGCACTCGAGAATTTATACCCATGGCATATGCCTAGAACAAATCAAACCTAAACTGCACAATTTGTTGAAGTATATGCTAGATGATTGGTTTAAATGATTGCGTGATGGTGGATGCACAGGCATTGATAATTGGCAAAAATGTCTAGTGCCATAACCCTAAGTTAGATTTAATTGTAAAACAAATGGGACTCATTTTACACGTGTCTTGATAAAAAAAAATTAAAGTGTTTTTGGTTGCTAACTAACCGTTTGGTGGATGTTTCATCCCCGAGGCGATGCATAAACTAGTCAACTACAATAATTCGACAAGCAAATGAGTTTAGAATCTTTCAATCATTTATGAGTTTTGCATGGACCCATTATTTGGACAGTCTAATGATCAATGTAAAAAAGTACATGCAAGTTTTATCATTCCCAAATCCCAAGGCCCAAGCCATTCGTCACCAACCAACCATAACCTCTTCCAGATTAGAAAAATAATTTTTGTCAGTCAATCTCATGTCGCTTTGGGTTGTGTGCTGCCATTCCCAAGCCCACAGGTATGGAGCATGGCAGTCCGCCAGAGCATCAAAGTACGTTGTGGTAGCTTTTACAAAAGAGCTGTCTTGAAAGCAAATGGTGTTCTTTATATAATGATAACAGTTAGGACTTAGGAGACGTACACGAAAAAGGACTCAAAACTGCTTCTGCATTCGAATACTTTTACAGGTGGCAGGAAATTGTGAGATCGTAACCCATCATCTGCCTCCTGTTCTCTGTCATTTCCTTTTTTTCCTTCTCATTTTAGCCAGAAAGTCGCCCACTTCGAGGGTTTTACAGATAATGGGACAGCCAGTTGCCCTGTCTAGAAGACAAATATGTTTACCAAATGAAATCGAAGGGTGCCCCTACGAAAAGCGCCTAGATATTGAAAGTCAGAGGCTTAATTAAAGAAGAGATAGGTTAATTTGCTTTTTGTGGAAGATAATGGTGAAAAAAACTGACAACATCCATGTTCATTTGAAAAGAAAAACAAGATAATCAAGGTGGCATTGCTCTTTGGACATAGAAAAGATGATGGTCTGAGAAGATGTGGATGATGGCGTACGGTTGCAGGAGTGGCATTTAAGGAAAGGGAGAAAGATGGCTTCAGCAATGTTTTTTTGTTTTGACAGTAAAAGAACCAAAGCATATAAAAGAGCTCATTAAGTCCAAGCTAAGGAAATTAAATGAGACCGTTTCAACTAAAGAATGCAAACGTGCCGTAATGAGCTAGCTAGCTGCAAGTTTGAAAACTGCACTTTAATCAAGCGTATACTTCAATACCTCCGTATCAAAATGGATAGGGTGTGTCTCCTCCTCCTCCTCCTCAGCCATCTTTTCTTGCTTTCTTCTCCTCCATTGAGACGGAAAACCTCAAAAGTTGAAGATACAAAATCAGTTTCGATTTCCACAGAGTCAGTGACTCAGTGGATGCCAGATGTGGGACCACTCCGTCTGACTTTTTAAAGGTTGAATGTGGTGGGCCCCACCTGTTATAACTTTCAATCATTTATCATTCGGCATTGGCTAGAAACTATCAAGATTGTAGGTCGTACGTGAAGGCTTTTGGTTCTCAACATTGGCTAGAAACTGCCAGACCATGCCATATGAATTTTTCACGCCATAAACTATATATTGTCGTTTCTCACATGTTGCATGTGATGCCTATGTTTTAAACAAGGTGCTTGCAATTTCAGAGGAAAATGAAAAATGGGTCTGCGTAGTCATTTCTCTGTGGTCGTCCGCGGAAATTCCTGCCAAAGATCGATGCCATCCAGAAAGGTCAGCGATTCTTTTGTATGTTGCGTTTATGGAAGGAACAGTTGAGTGGTTATAAGTACATTGCAAGAAGAAAGTCACCGTCTTTGTTGATTAACCTCCCTTGTTTTTTTTTTTTCGTTTTTTTTTCCCCATGTCGTATCAGATACAGCCTTTACTGAAGCTATGGTTTATAAGGTGTCATGGCTTTGTGGGTGCTCAATTTTTTTTTTTGAATGGCCGTGCACTCATGATTTGTTACCTTAGCTTCTGATCTATTGATTCTTCACGCTATAGAACTACTGAAACTAAAGCACTTGGGGCCAATGTCACCCCCATTGTTGTTCTCTTTCCGCTTCCACGTACGCATTCAGTTGCAAAAGAAGTCTCAAACCTGACTATTGATCTGGTCTAATGTCAGCAACGTAACCTACGTTAGCGGTGTAAGTGCATTCTGAGAACGCCATTTTCTGCATTATGGTGAGGAAGACTATACGATGCACATCCGACCCAAGCAGTGTTACCAAACCTGGAACCGGCATGGGAAATCACTCTCCATTAAAAAGGAACGAAAAGGAGCTCCCTAACTGCCTGCCGTGACTGGAGAATTCACCACCCCTGCAAGTTCTGATTGAAATGAAAATCTCAAGTTGGTAAAGCTCGTAATCCATTGAAAAAGAGATCAACTTAATCTTCAGATTTGAATTGACTGTTTTTTCAAATTTGTTTTGGACTGACAGTTGAACCAATTCGAATGGAATCTAACAGACAGACAACTGACTGGTTCAATTACTGGTCCAGTTCTGATAACACTTGAGCGTGTCTGCAAATAAGCTGACCCCACCCAGGCCAGCCTGCTCGTAACTGTTCAAATCACATCCAGATCCAATAACAGGAACAAATTGATTCAACTCTTGACAGAATAAAAAGATACAATCACAACCAAAATGAGCACATGCTTTACAAATACAGAGGCATAATGAACAACAAATTTGGTAGTGACAAAAAAGACAGTCCCAGTCCCAGTCCCAGTCCCAGCAATGAATGCTCAATACAACTCAAGAACCACACTGAAAAATATAGGGAGAAAAAGAATGGCTGTAATGCTACTCTCGGGCTGCATAAATTTACAGAGACTTTGCAGGGAAGAGTGGGTAAAAGCTTCTTCTTCGAATATGATAATGCTCTGGGTGGACCACTTCCACAGCTTCATTGAAGATACTAATAGTGAAAACGCTGTGTGCATGTACAAAGAAACCCGCTCTCTCACACTCTATACATGGCCACTGGCAGGGCGGCCTATTAGTCTACACTGTTCAGGAAGCAGAGAACATATCCCTTCGCCGTTCATTGAAAGAAGCTCGCCATCAATACCACAGCCATTATGAGTGCCCTTGGTGGCCTTGATCTTCACTGCCTTTACCTACTCACCAATGGAAAGCTGAGTCAGACAGGGCATCTTGTTATAAACAGCAGAAATCCCTTACAACAAGGAGAGAAGGTAAAAGAATTGGCAACAGACCAGGCATAATCGACACTGATATTTATGGAGAGTTCTGTACCTTGACATATTCCACATAAGGAAGTGAAAGGTGCCGACCAAACTGCAGGTGCAGGAAAAATCTCAATAATCTAAGCTGTCCACTTCCATGAACCAACAGCAGGTCCAAAGTGTTATCATCATGCTCAGCTTTTGGCGCAATTACTTGAGAGCTCAGACTCTGAACGGTCCTGCAGGAATGGTTGCACGCCAGGATGCCAAGAAACTTCCCTTCCTTGACGACCCATTTCTCTTCGTGTTCAGGAATAATCTCCTTTGGCATCCCCAATTCCATATCATTGGGTGGACCGGGCAACTGGATGGGGTTTTCATCCTCCCAGTGAGGTTCAGTGTCCCATTTGGGTTCAGCATCCCATATTGGACCGGGATCAGATATTGTTGATGAAATATCCTCCTTGTCGTTCACCACCATATTTCCCCAAGAACTGCGAGAATCATTTATAGATGTCAAGCCACTCCAGCCCCTGTCTGCCCTTGATTTAGATCGGGTTCTTGGCCAGTTGGGGGTTGCTGTCAGCGGTAGCTGAGGGTGGATAACTTCTTCAGGTTCTGTTGTTGTTGCATTGCTTCTTGATGACAAGAGCTGTTTGGCTTTTGGATCAATACCACGTACATATTCAGATGGCTCATCACCAGCATGAGTGCTGAAAGTTGAGTCCAAGTCTCCTGACATTCGACTCGGTGTCACGATTGATTCAATGCTTGATAAACTGGAAGCTCTCGGTATACCATCCTTGTGTGATCTCCTCACAATGTCAGGATGCATTTCTGACCTATCAACATTGCAATTGTCTGAATACTTGCCTTTCAGATCTGATTCAGCCGTTGAGGCAGGAAGATATTCCACTTCAAAACTATATTTTGGCAAGCAAAAGAACTTGAGGAAACCAGCCACAAAATAACGAAGGGGGCCAAAACGCTTTTGGTATTTCTCAGATAGCTCTAACACTGCAAAAGAGAAGAATAAAAATTAAAAATAAAAAGATTTTTAGTTTTTGTGTGGCTCAATCCAACAGCACAGAGAAGGCAACAAACACAACGCAGATATTTCTCTTGCCACAAGACACTTTGTATGCCACAAAAGCACTAACACACCTCATGCCAACATAGGACGGCTGTAACATGCACCATCCTTTATGCAATTGAATATTGACTGGTCAAGAAACATTTTCTAGCATAGCCAAAATAAAGATTTATAGAGATAGATAAGTGGCAAGATAGGGAGAAGCAGAATTAAGTAATGCATGAATCATTGCAAAGGCAACAAACACATAGTAAATTGAGGGAAAGTAGATTTTGATAGTTTAGGAAAGCGCACACCAACAGCTTTATTATTTAAGAGTGGATTCAAGTTGAAAGTTCTACACAGGAGAAGTGAAGGATGAAGGGACCTGGACTGAGGTGGTAAAAAATGACATGAGAACCTTTGGATTGAACGAGGAAGTGCTCCAGCATAGAGTGCAATGGCATAAAAGCATTCATGCAGCTAACCCAAATTGGTTGGGATAATATTTAGATGATGATGATTCACAAGCCGTTCAATTCATCATACAAGAAAACGAGTACCATAAAAAATACATGAACATGCTCAGTTGTACATGAAATAGAAAACCTAGTGATTTGTTGATTGTGTGTAATGCCTGCAGCCATATTTTCATAAGACCAGAAAGATTTTTTCCTCTTAATGAATTTTTATTGCTCAATTTCTTATATGGATACATGTCATAGATATCTGACAAGGCAAGAATGTTGGACTTGTAATAATTGCTAATCATGCAATTTCCTCCATGAAAACATAACAAATGGTATTCGAGTGAATGGTTAAAAGACATGCTAGTCCCACTTGCACCAGATATTCCCAGAATAAAGAAGCGAAGTATGAAGAGATTACCATCACTAACAAAACCAAAATATGAAACTATCACCCCAAAATGAATAGCACCAGTCTGTATCCATTCGACAGCAAAAACATCCACAGCTGTAAGGCCACCCTGTACTCAAATAAAACACAAACATTTTAGTGCTTCTTTCATAGTTTTTCCCCCCTTTCTGCTAATTTTTTATGGATCTTTTGTACAGCACCAAGTGACAACAGGAGAAACACACACAACACATAAAAATAGAACTTCAAATAAGGAGGATGGACTGAAAGTCAACTAAACAAGAGAGAAATCGCTAAATTTAGGTCATCACAATGATAAGAAAATATAAACAAAAATTCTTGTTTAAACAAAATTTCTTGTTAAGTATTATTCATTCATCAAGTTCTCACTGCATTAAATGAGTGGATGCAGAGATGCCAACATCCAAACATTTTCAAGAAAAGCCTTTTGGTAAATAAATGATAGCTATAATGATGCTTGTTGAAAAAGGAGAACAGATTTGAAACATGATAAAAATGTACTAGTTATGACTACAATGAACTTCAGATCTACATACATGCATATAATGACTTGGAAGCAGCACTGATTCTTCACAAAATAGTACAATTGACAAGATCAAGTACAGAAACTGAAGGAACATCCAGAGATAGAAATTTATTTACCTTCACTATAGTAAGTGCAGCTGAAATGGGATCTCTAACTCCCAGAACTGTCCAAACAAGTGAGTTATCAGAACCAGCAGGAATGATGCCAATTGGAATTGAAATTGCTTCTTTCTGGTCATCTCTACTAAGCAGACCATTTAGAACCTACCAAACAACACCAATACAGAACTTGTCATTATGATTAGAACTTAAGGTAGCCAAGACTGCATGATATTTCAAGCATATTTTACAGTGAGAAGCCAAAAAAATCCTACATTTTTTCAGACAATTAACGAACTAATTAAACAAGAAAAAAATGCATTGATAGAGCAACAAGGAGCAGGTAAAGATTATCCACAGCAGTTCCTTTGTCACATCATCAAAAAGGGAAATGGAGGTTGCAGTTCATGTCGTCACATGACAATAAATAACAACTAGTACAGAATGAAGAAATCTCTCCTTAATGAAAATTTACCATCATCAATCCTAAGTTGGTAATTGGTGCATGTAAGATGAATGCTGCAAAAATATCTTAATGAAGAATAAATCATGATGATTGCATTCTTATTTCTTCATTGGAGATGCTTGAAATTGATAGTGGCAAGGGTGAGATCACAATTACAGTAATACTATGGATGCGTGCTGCCATGGGCTAGATAGTTCATATTGAAAAATGAAGAAAGAGACATTCAGTGAAAAAAAAAAGTAAAAATAAATAAAAAAAGAGTTTTACATTTAACACTACCACTTTGAAGTTTGAACATGAAGCTTTTGATATATGCTCATGTAGTGAAGACAAATACTTCATGGGAAAGATGAGGAAATAAGTTCAATTATCTGACATGGCTAAACATTATCCAAGGAATCTTAACAACAGATGCAATTAGATGGCCAGACTATATCATGCATCCAACTGTCCAAACTAATAACCGATTAGGCTCCATTTGGTAAGAAGGAAAAGAAATCCTCCTTTTCACATGTACTTTTAACTGATGTAACATTTACCTACCCCAACAACCTTGTTTTTTCCATTATTATGTTTATTTTCAATCATTCCCCCACCCAAACCCACAAATTTTTCATCAAAAAGCCTATCTGTTTTATCTTTATTAACTTCATTGCTTCCTATTTTGTTACATCAGTTCCCCCTTTTTTTCTCCATTTATTTTTTAGATTCCATGTTTTCCTCTTCTCTTCTACCTCTTTACCCAGTCCCAAACAGACCATTAGCTTCAATCATCATAAGGGGCCAGTTGCCTCAGTCATAGATAGATCCGATATCTAAGTTCATTACAATCAACTAAATGATTTTGTTGTCCATTGATCTGATATATATGCAATGCTTCATCCTCTGTTGCAATGGACTCTTTTTCTACTTTGGTAAACTCATTTGATGGCATAAGATTAACAAACAATAGATTAAACAAAATCGGGGTAAAGACTAACCTCATTGACAATTCCATCACCACCTACGCATATAATCCCTGAAAAAGGAATTAGAAAGAAAACAAAAATAAGTCCACACATTAGCCAACAAAAGGTTTATGCTTATAAGCATGGAAAAGAAGTACCATCAGGGCATGTGCTGAAGTCGACGTTAGAAGCCAGGTTTTTTGCATGACCAGCACTTGTTGTTTTGACAACTTTCATGTTGAACCCTGCGAGCTGCCAAATATAATACCCTCTTGAATTGTTGGAAGTAGACTCAAACAAGAAACTTCTGGGATTCTCAGAATGGAAACTGATAGCAGTCCTTCACAATAGACAAACAACCTACTTTTTACATAACATATTACTGCAAAAGGGATTTCTTCTTTCCCTAAGCAAAAGGATGCATGTTGAGTCCTCTAGTTTATTAATTTGTAATTTACTTGAGGGGTTATGGAATCCCTAGTTGACACACCTCTATTATCTAGCAAAATTAGTTCTTCCATCCCACTCTTTGCAAAGTAAATAAATAAATATTAAAGTCTTGCATCAAACAACTGTGAATTTATCCTTGTATCTGCATTCCCAATTTTCACCCTATGCAAGGGTGCCACCCTCAGAATGAAGAAGTTAGGTAATTTGTTAAAGTCTTCCATGTCAAAATGTGAATTTATCATTGCACATACATCCCATTGCCACTCAAATGTACAGCTGCCACCTTTAAAATGAAAGCATCGGTAAGGTTTTATCAAACTGAAAACATGCAAAAATATGTTCTAGTGAACTTTGGAAGATAATCTTTCAGTGGAATTTTTATTTTTTATTTTTGTCATTTATGAACTTCATTTCATATCAATGGCTGTGAAATTTTTTTGCATCATACTAACTCATCTGCATACCTTTTTGGAGCCTTTTATTATTTGTGTGCTTTCTCATGTAGGATACAAAACAATATTGTAGATCGTATGATCATGATTTCATCTAATTAAATCTATTTTCTCACATTTATATTCATATCTTTTCTTCCATAAGCCCAATTTTCAGTATCCAATATTCCCCAACCCATCTAGTCATGAATGGAAAGATAATCAATCTTTACAGTCCTAAATAATTATTAGCATCCATTCGACTTTGAACTTAATAAATGAGAGCAGCAATAACTCCACCAAACGGGAAAAGAAGAAGAAGAAGAAGAAGAAGAAGAAGAGAAGAAAAAAATGAAAACATAGGTTTATCCACAGAACCAGCAACAAATTGAAGTGGCAGAAGTATGAAGGGATAAGTACTGCAGAAAATTTAACAAGTCCTAGCATGTTCATGCAGAGTTCTTGGTTGTGATTTCTCATTGGAGGGAGTTAAATCAAGTGCAATTCTTCTGTATGGGCAGATCTTTTTTTTTAAAAATGTCTTATTGATATGGGGATTGTTTACTCTAAACAAACCTGTGGTAGAATAAATAGCTCTGCCAACAAATGGCCTGAAACAAACTAAGAACTAAAGAAAACATCTATATCCTGTACATGTTATGGTTTCGATTGGAGTAATCTTTCTATTGTCAATAATAATTTTTTTTCTTTCTTTTCTTTAGGATAAACCTATATAAAACTGCGTCATATGTATCAAATAAAAGGACAACACGATTACTAGAATACCTCCATGCATAATAAGGAACAAATGTATTGTCAGATCCTGCAGCAACAAACCTCAAAGATGGGTTCCACTTTGCCATGAAACACTGTACTAGAACGACCACGTCCAGAACGTGGATTCAGTATCACGAGAACTTTTGGCGGGCTTTTACATCTGATTTGTTGCTCAGGTAGAAAATCACTGGCAGCTATGTCATTCTGCTTCTTGGAAGATGCCAATGGATGAGGTAAACATTTGACGAAACATTGCTGATCAGCAAAGCCACCAACCCATCGAAGGGTTTCATCTACACTGGAAGCCAAGAAACGATAGTCCTTTTGTCTCCTTTGAGGCTTTGAAAAACATGATCTCTTCCTTATTGGGCATGCATGCACAGTGAAATATCTGAGACCAATGGTGTATGACACCTGCCAAAGTCAAAGCAATCAATATTTGGGTATGGTTAGTTTAATGAACATATTATGAGAACGTAGACTTTGGTGTCAAATGTGAGCATGCTGTCAACCCAACTACAAAGAACTTACAGAAATTACGTCCTTTAAACGCAGCATATGAGATCCCCAAAGGAATGCCTTGCTTGTGAGTTTTGCAGTAACCCCATCCTGATTCTTAGTTTCTATTGTATTCTCCACATCAGTACTTGAACTAGGAGTCCTGTGGTCAAGAATAAGCTTCCCAGAAAGAATCTCATAACCCAACAAATCAGACTCTTCATCTCCGACATCAATCTTATGCTCATAGGCCCTCTCTTTTTCTGGGTTTGCACTGGCAATGTTTAACTCATTCTGCCTTGAGGATTTTACTTTGCCACGTTTTTCTGGAAATACAATTGGAGAAGATTGCTGCCCCGTTGCTATCTGAGAACACCCATTGCCCAAGCGAAAAAGAGAGTGTTTGGGCAGCAATTTCAGGGATTTAACATTTTGGGAAAGAGTGCTAGCTTTCTCCATCTGTCTGAAACCAAAACCTTCAATGGATGAACGCAAATATAGACGAACACTAAGAATATTAGCCTGGCATAAGCTGTAGAGTAGATGGCCCCACAGATAAGATGAGAAAATTCCAGCATAATAGTAAAGCCTGCACAATGCAAAAGTGAAAAAATAAAACAATGATCCTAGAGTAAACAAATCTACACATATGCATCCAGAAAGATAACTCCACATGCAATTTTTTCTCCAAGAATGCAGTCCTGTAACTGAGAGATAAACAGAGCCCTAAAAATCATATACATTCTTTCTAAGAGATCAACTTTATATAAATGGCATGGGTACAGTGGGCAACAGAGACAGAGAAGCCAAGACAGATTTAAACAGATATCCCTGCTCAATAAAGCACATGAGAATCTTTTCTCAATAGAAAAAGTTCCTAGGTTTGAACAGACTTTGCTAAAAGCTTAAAACAGGTCCAAAATCCAAAACAATGTAACTGTACACAAATTGTACAATTGAGATGGTTACCCTCAGGACAATATGGTGGTGCTTTGTGCTAATGTTCCTCAAAAGGGTAAATTCGTGTCAAATGTGGATTCCATGTCCAGTAGGTACAATCAGGGATGGATTATAGACCAAAACTGAACCAGATGAACCTAATTTTCAATAAATAGCCTGATGTAAGCATCCATGGACAGATCATTTACTTTGAAACTGCTGTGGCCTATCAAGCACATCACTGATCACTTCCACAGATGATCGCTGGATGAATGTTAAAGCTGATGGAAATTATAATTCAGTCCTCAATGATCAGGAAATGTAAAGAACTTAGATGCATAAAATATGATACATTTTCTGCAAAATTTCAACGGTAACTGTTTTGGCTAGCGGCGTATAATATTAACGTTACAAGTATCACAATCTGAGAAACATGAGAGATACGTAGATGTCCTCTGAATCGGAAACAAGATCAAACGCGTGAGACAATCAGACAATTAAATAGTTTATCACGAACACTAAGGAAAAGAGAAGCAAACGGATAGAAAATCACAAATCCAAAAAGCAGAGACGAAATGGAGATCCAATAGAAGGAGATTAGATGAAAGAGATGAGAAAATAAAGGGTCAAAATTTGCAAATTCAATTTCAACTCACCCGTTAAACAATTCACAGATGAAACGAAAGGAAGAGAAGAAAAACAATCAGCCAGCAAGAATACGAACCTGACTCCGACGCAAATCCCAAACGATCGATTGCCTCAACCCCCCAATCGAGCTGGAATTATGGTTTCTGCGGGAAGAACCCGACAAAACCCTAGATTTCAGGATAAATAAGGCGAATGAGGTTGAGAAAGGGATATAAATATGGAGTAACGAAGACGAAACGGCGATGTTGGTCTCGTTGGAAAGCGACTATTGGATTTCCATTCTCCTTTTTTCCTATCCCTCTTCTCATTATTTTCTCCTTTTTTGCTGTTTTCTTTTCTTTCGTTTCTGAGCACGGGTAGAAGGTAGAGGAGATGATTAGATACGGCGGCACGGAAGGAGCGCGGATCATATGCGGCGAACCCCACACATTGACTGTGTGGATTGCACATACAGCAAACAGCGTTATCAGCTCACGAAACTCAAAAAAAAATAAAGAAAAGGCGTATATGAGTCGATGTGCTGAGAAGTCATTGTAAGAAAATGAAAACATACAAAAGTACAGATGTCACCGAATATAGCTCGTATCTGAAAATTTTTATTAGAAATTAATATGGCGTGAAAATTTGCATTTTGTACGAGTCTAAAGTAGCTAAATTAAGTTAATTAAAAATATTTGATATCACTATTTTAAATGAAATCCTGTAAACGAATGTACAAACTATAAAAAATTATCAAGTTTTATTGTAAAATCAAATCTGTTGGATTTGCTTCCATTATTATATTATATTAATAAATAATAGCAAGTTTTTCATGATAAATCAGATTTGTTAGTATTGGTTTCTTATATGCAATATATTAACAAATAATATAAATATTAATATCCTGTACTAGCTACTTGAGTATAAAAATAATAATATCTTTATTTTCTCAACGAAACCAATGCAAATAAAATTACAGTTTAAACATTTTATAAATTAATATAAAATATAAATTTTGATTTATAATTTTATTTTATATTAATCTGCCTATCCCATATCAGCCACGCGAAACCATCTAACTCACGCAACCGTGGTTTTCCAGTCGACTTCACCATCCAATGAGACTAATCTAGCCATCCAATTATGAAATAAAATATAGCATCTTACTTCTTTGTATTTACCTCCTGGGAAAAAGCACCACCCTCTAAAACATAACTGCAACACGGCCATCAGAATATGACATTGCTCAATTCTATCATCATAATCTTGTTACGTCTGCAACGCTATACCTACCTAATCCATCCTAATTTTTATTTCTAAATCCAAGTTCCTCTTATAACTTTTGTTATTTTTTCCCTTTAGGTGTATTTAGTAATGGGAAAAAAAATATAAAACTTTTTCATATCTTCCTATCCCTTTTATATAATTTAACATTTTAACTACTCAATAACCTTCCTTTTCTATATTATTTAGTTTATCTATGTTGTTTTTATCTACTTTATTTTTAATCAATGCATTCTATTTGGAAATAAAAAAGAGGTGGCAAAAATATATAAAAAATAAAATAAAAGAAATGAAATAATTTAATGTCATAAAGGATGATAAATAAAAATAAAATGAATGAAGATAAAATAAATAAGCTTTTTATATGAAAAGATATAAAATAATAGTTGAAAATGTTAATAATAATGAAACATATATAATTGTTAGGTAATTAAAATATCAAAGCAAGTTAAAAAATGATAAAAGAGATGAAAAATTGTGGAAAACTTTTCAACTCTTTTTCGTCCTTGCTAACGAAAGCCTGGACAAATGTGTGTGATGGCATTTAATAATGTTGGCTTTCAAATGACATGTGGCAGCAAGTGTGATTGCACACACTCAATATATGGGGTCCGCGAAATGTGATTTGCACGCGCACGTAAGGTGGTGGACTAGTGGTTGCCACCGAGATTGCTAATGAGCACATGCAGTGTGTGCGGAGCGCTGCAAGCCGAATGTTTCCTATCCGCATATTACAGTCTAGGGTTCGAATATAGCTCACAAGCGTATGGAGTTTTGGCATGATGGAGCTCGGTTGGAACCCTATTTTTAAGGTTGCTATGTGTAAAAGAATTAAAGAGAGAGAAAATGGGAGAATAGAATCATCTATTTTTCCTTAAGAATAATGTAATCTTTACATAAATATATAAAAGAGCATTTACAACTATACAATCTTATCATAATAGCAATGTAAGATCAAATCTTCCACACTTGTTAGGCTCTTGATTGTTGTTGAGATTTCACCAGATTTGCTGTTGTAATTTTGGTTATTACCATTGCTGCATATCTCAATATTCGGATCTTTAGTATCTTCAGCCTTTAATTCCGTTACACCGACTTGATTCTCTACACGCCTCCTCAATTTGGAGGGTAGTTCACAGACACGCAGATTGTGTTGTACATATTTGAATTTTAATGGAGGTAATGACTTGGTAAGTGCATCTACTAACTGATCTTGGCTTGAAATAAATTAAACAACCAATCGTTTATTGAGCACTTGGTCTCTTACGAAGTGGAAATCAACTTCTATGTGCTTCGTTCTTGCATGAAACGTAGGATTTGATGTGAGATAAGTGGCTCCAATATTATCACACCAAATTCAAATAGAAGAGATTTTATCCAAGTTAGCCTAGCTTCAGTATTTGCTAGTCCCTTGTATTCAGCCTCGATACTGCTTCTAGCAACTGTGGGCCGCTACTTGCAACTCTAAGAAATTAAATTAGAACCCATATAGACATAGAAAGCACCAACTGAACATCGATCGTTTCTATCAGCAGCCCAATCAGAATTTGAATAAGCTTGCTTCAGATTAAGCTTGCAACCTCATATCAACAGCTTTGGTAATGTATAAACCAGTAGACACTGAGTGTTTAAGATAGTGCAATATGCGCTTGATTGCCACCATCCAATGTGTATCAAGAGATCAATGCATAAATTTACTAACTTTATATACTGTAAAAGCTAAATCAGGCCTTGTGAATGATATGTGTTACATGCTACCTACGATGCTTCAGTAGAGACTTATATCTTCAAAAAGATGTCCATCGTTGGAAGTACAATGACAAATAGAGGCCATTGGACCTGTGTAAGGCTTGGCTTTGCCCATGTTGCTCCTTTTGAGTATATCAACAATATATTTACGATGAGTGAGGTAAATCTCATTTAGACATCAAAGTGCCTCAACACCAAAAAAAAATTTAGTGCACCCAAGTCTTTGACAGTAAAAGTATCTTTCATGTAGTTAATTATGTGAGTAATTGCATTTGAACTTAAGCCCGTTATCAAAATATCATCCACATATATAATTATGTAAATAATAATAGTTGATTTTCAAAGAATAAATAAAGAATGATCATCTTTGCTTTCATGAAAACCCAAAGACTTGAGTTTATCTGAAAGCTTTGATACCATGTAAGAGAATTGAAGAGAGAGAGAGAGAGAGTGTGTAGAAAATCAAGTCAGTATAGCAGAATTAAAGGCTGAAGATATCAAAGATCCGAATGTTGAGATGTGCAACAACGGTAAGGATCAAAATTACAGCAGCAAATCTGGTGAAATCTCAACAACAATCAAGAGCCTGACAAATGTAAAAGATTTGATCCTACATTCCTATTATGATAAGATTGTATAGTTGCAAATGATCCGTTATATATTGCTATAAAAATTACATTATTCTTAAGGGAAAAATAGAGGATTCTATTCTTTCATACTCTCTCTCTCTTCAATTCTCTTACATGGAATCAAAGCGTCATCAAAAGATCAACGTCTAAATGTCTTCCTCCATTTATGAATCCCAATCTCTCAACCACGCCTCCATTATCGCCATACCCACCATCGCTACTATCAAACTAAGCCAAGATAATTATCTTTGCTAGAAGGCCTAAATGGTCCCATATTTTCAAGATCAGAACCTCTTTTGTTACCTTGATGAAACCACAACAAAACCATCAAAAATAATTTTCGTATCCCCCCCTGAAACCAATATTATTTTCGAGAGACTTGATCCTGCTTACTCTCAATGGGTCAAGCAGGACAACCTCATACTTAGCACCCT